>OMNV01016942.1:15830-44675 GCA_900303265.1 Brotula barbata
CACCCTAGCCTGATCTTGTTCCTCCACCCACCACAGGCTTTCCTTTTCCTGGCCCCTCCAACTTTCATATTGTTGTGGTTCCGCCAGTTGACAAGCATCCCAAGATAGCCACAGTCTTTGTTTCTTGAAAGTGCAGAACACAATGGGAACTATCACTTTTGGATCGTTTTGAATGGTCCGGTGGTTTTCCTGTTTTAATCACGGTAAGTGTGACGGCAACAAGCAACGCCGACACTCTGTGCGGCACAGCTGAAGATGTTACATAATAGACATCACTGCTTGTGTATCAACAGGACTTAAAAAAAAAACTTGCTATTACCTATAGGTGATTTCCCTGAGAAAAAAAACAACTATAATTAAAGACTGGATGGGAGAGAGAAATAGAAAAAGACAGACAGACAGATGAGGAAAAACAGAAAACAAGAAAATTGGCACTTTTAGGGTGACAACCCCCATTAAACTTCACCCTGGATTCAAAGTCATAGCCACTGAGAAATATACAGGGTGAAGAAAATATGGAACTATGAGTTTTGTGGTTTCTTCTTATAACATATATATATATATATATGGTGTATAAACAGGGTGGCCCAGATTACAGACTGATTTAACAACATGATAATAGCTGTCTATGGAATCCACAATAAAGACAAAGGAGGTTTGGGGGAGGAAATGTGCCACGGTCCCACTCATTTAGTTTGTCATAACACAAATCACAATCCTATGGGAACAGTATGGTTCAGCAGAAGCCATAATAAACTAGGTGGTTGTACATACTGGAAAAATCAGACAGCACAGTATAATTTGTGCTATTGTTGTATGTGAAAGATTATTTGACATTTTTACATAACTGACACAAGGAAGAAGCAGAATTACTGTTGAAACAACCACTTTTGTTCAGGTTTAGTAGTTCAATATCTTCCCTGTGGTATATAAAGTAAAGCACATTTCCAGTTCTGAGCCCCATGAGCATCTATGGAGGAAATCCTGTTAAAGAGTCATTTGGAGAAAGTACAAAGTTTGCACGGCTGGCCAAGTGAAAGATTTAATCAATCAAAACCAACAGTGGTTTTATCTTTGGCCAACAGTGGACGTGTCCTGCTCAGCTTGGGTAGTCTACATGCAGATCTGACTAAACCCAGCAGGGTCACCGGTACTACTGTTGGTGACCCCTTCAGTCAAAATGGCTGAAAACAAAGTGGCACTGGTTGGAGCTGTAAACACATTTGGGGTTGCTATAGTGACAGGGGAAGTGGGTTTTCTGGCGGTAGAGCAAATTTGGCTGAAGTGGAGTGGGAGAGGAGAGGGAAGCCAGGAGTACATCCGAACGATTTATAGCTGGCATGTGTCCAGGTCAGGAGAGGGAGGAGTCAGGGGTCAGAAGGATTGAGAGCATCATTAGTCTGCACTGCTTCTCTGTGAAGAAGCAATTGGAACAACAAACACACACACACACACACACACACACACACACACATCAGAAGAAGAGGGACACAGTAATAACAAACACTACAAGAACCATTAAGATAAGGACGCTCCCACAGATTTTCAGAATTACCAAAATTGGCAAAGTGGAGGTGAACAACAGAGTGAATACTTGAATCGTGCAATGGAAGACATCACGACGCGGCCTACGGGCTGTGGGCAGCAGCTCCAGCTCTCTTTACCAGTGGAGGTGAGAGAGTAAGGGTGTCGATGGGAGAAGTTGAGTCATTTTCACTTTAAGGTGTTGGTGAGCCACAGATTATCACCCACAGACTGCTGTGGTTACTCTACCGCCGAGAGACTGCATATTACTTAAGTGTTGGATTGTTCTATCTTCTGAGGGAAAACTATACACACCCACATATAAACACGCAGACACAAACATGAAGCTCTCACCACAACAACCCTGACACGCCTTAATTTCACGTGAGGTTTGTTTGTGCGCTTTCTGTTCGGCACCTATTGTGGCATCTCCATTGTGCCCGTGCCAGTGAGGGAGCGGACAGTCCCGTCGCTATATATGACAAATATGTTGCGGCCTCGAAACAGATCAAATGGGACGGGGCATGCAAACAGAAAAAAGGGGCAGGTGACAGGCTTTTCCCAGGCACCTGCTTTTATGAATACAGTGCAGGATAAACAGAATCTCCCACAATTCTCTCTTCAGATCCGCGAACGTTGTCAATAAGGAGCCACCACTCCCTGCTTAAACAAATTCAGGTGGTGCAGAATGGCTTTTAGAATTCTAATGAGTGACCTTTTAAAACCCATGTTTTGCACCATGTTTGCACCACCTTTGTACCGCCTAGTGAGTTGCGATCAAAGGGAGCAAAAATATGTTTACACCCTAAAAGATTTTCTGCTTTTGGCTCTGATTGGACATGAGATCCGAGGAGTTTGGCCACTGAGGAAACCGGTAAACGGCTACAGGTGACACTAAGTTCAGTAGGTTGAATAGCCTCATGACAAATTCCAGCATGACAAATCATGTCTGGGCAGATCTCTCACAGTTGACCTGGTTTTGAATAAATGGCTTGTACACACACACCAGATTGTTGGGGATTAATATGTTAATTAGCAGTAAATTGTTGCTTTCGTTGACGTATGAACCTGTGATGAGGATTCCCGGTGGGTAACTTCACCACTCTGTGCTCCACGGTGACTTTCAGGACTAATCCCAGCGACAACAGAAGCTTGGCACTGTTGTGACACCTTATCAGCTTTATGACCTCTGCCATCGTGTAATATGAGCCTTTGTGTGCCGGGTACCATGAAGGACTGTACACAAACCGACACACAAACAGCCACAGAGACAGAGTGGAGCCCCTCTTTAATCTTCCAGGTGTTTTTGCTATCCCAGCTAAAACAAATGCTCCCATCCATCCGTCTTGTCACCACCCACAGACACCAAAGCCATAGGATCAGGGCACGTGGAGCCATCCTGGTGTTGGCCCTGGGGCTCATCAATGCACCCATCAATGCTGTGGAAACACCAACTGGCCCATTACAGCCGTCTCATCTATCAGTGATCTCTAATGTAACCAGTCGACGAGAGAGTTGACGGGCTGAAGACAGTCACATGCAAGTGTAAACACGAATACAGGAATGGAGAATAACAGCCGGAGCAGAATACTAATTTGATACCAATAACATGTTATTATGTTAACACAAACACAAAATGAATGGACTGTAAATTGCGAGTCGATAAATATCCCAAAATGGTTAACCATAAGATTGTGGCAGCATTTATACATTAAGGGAATAGTTAGACGTAGGAATCCAACCACTCAGGCTCTGTGGGGGAAAGGGAAAATAAGGACTAGTTAAGAACAAGTCTGGACTTGTTCTAAACAGGCTCTGATCTGGCACTTAACCAAAAGAAAGTGCCCGGCTAAAACCAAAAGTGGCTAACAGTTCATAAAACTAAAAATCACCGTCTAAGCATATCGACTTTACACTCCATATTTCACTGTAAGCTGGTTGCAGGATACTTGTATATTTGGTCAACATGAGGCACTATCAACCCAAATATAGTAGGTTCTACATTTAAATCAGTGTACAGCAACCAGTGGCTCCAAGGGCTAAAAAGGACATTTGACATGTTTTGACTTTTGAGTCACAGGGCCTGGTTTAAGAGCAGAGTGCAGTTAACAGCATTCCTGTCATTTTATGTGGCGAGTTGAGCATAACTCCATTAGCAGCGCTTTGATAGCAATATCAACGCAGCCATACGCTTCCCTTTGCTTCCCTGCATCAACATGAGTCACTATACAAGCACAGCGCTGGCATCGTCTGCTCTCGGAGAGTTTAATATATTATAAAAGTGTCATTTACATGACTTTGAGAGTCGGCCTCCAGGCACGATCGTGACATTCAAACAAGGAAACCCTAGAATGGGCCGGCACACACACTTAACATCGCAGCATGTGAGACCCGCCAGCATGTGACCTGTGTTTCCAACTCAGGTCGGAGCTTTTTGTTCGCATGGCTTAAGCTCGGTACTTCACAGTCCACTGCTCTTCAAGAAGACTGGGGCCAACTGGATTGCAGATCCAACTAAGCCAGATCATCTGGGAGATTTGCAATGCACATTTTGGATTTGAATGAAAAGCAAACTGGTGCAGCATAAGATGGCAAGGACGTTACACTCGTGTCTTTTTGTAGCAAGGTCAAAGGACCGTTGGCTGTAAATGCAAATAAAAACTTTTGTTTCTTGGTTTACTGATTAGAATCTCCCCTGTATTAAATATCACTGTCAATCACTTTAGCTGTGAATTCAGCGTTATTCGCCATTTGCTCAGTGTCCCGATCACAACAGACTCCTGATCAGGGCAGTGACATTAACTATTGATGATTTCTCCACAAGTCCCCATATGGTGGAGCTCCTGAGGCTGTAAGGCCAGCACACCAAGCAGTGTGAGAAACAGGCCGTGGCGGGGCCAACAGGGACTAAACTGCGACCATCCTTTTCAGTGGCCCTCCCAGGGGAGAATCCTCTTACAGCACTTCCCCTGAACTCTAGAGGCTGATTTTGTACGGAAAGGTAACATGGGTATCTGCCCATCCATGGAACACAATAGATGAGCTTTAAAGGCTGAATGGCTGAAGAACTGGAAACTGGCAAAGGACAAAAGAGGAGTTTAAACTTTGAGGAATGTTAACAAATGACAACCTTCAATTGAATAAAATCCTTTTCCTTCTACCTTCCTAGTACAATTGAGGCCACGAGATGAGGTTAAAGGCGTCTGTTTGACAGCCATAGGGCCTATGTTTGAATGGATCAAACACCTGTTCTCCCTGATATTATATATATGTGTGCGTGTGTGTGTATATACTACCAACAGTGCAGGAGTTGATTAAATAGATTAATGACTCTAGTGGAGGCTATCCAAACATAGATCTATGCATGTCCGAAGCACTAAAACATGGAACCAGTGGATGCCTCAATAAGGGCGAGGGGTCTGCACTACGTCTGTTCACACTCCTCTTTAGGAAGTCTCTAGTATAACCAGATAAAGATCAGTAGGTCATCACGGCCCCACACCTCATTATCACCTATACAGATAAGGCAGCAGACCATGCGCACACACAGAATCCTGATATTTTTCCAGCCACGTGGTTACTCAAAGAATCAAAAAAGCACACTCAAATTGTTTGTCACCTCCCCGACAAGCTAATTACCTCTTTGGCACCTTAGTGCCATTTGAGAGGTGCAACCCAGCGACACACATTTGCTACCACATCACTTCTGATGTGAAATCAGTTCAGCCTCTCTCCACTGGAGCATTATCCATGTGGATTCAAGACTAAATTTAGACAATGACAAGCAGGATATCACATTGACGTCTGGGTCTGTAAGCGTTGGTATGTAGGTCAGTGTATATTTGTTACTGCATGCTTTTCTTAATGACATATTGTTTCATGACACTGATTAAAAATGCTTCGGAGGACAAACGTTTGGAAGAAAATTGCCAAGTCATTACTATTATTAGAGAAGTGTAAGATATCCTCCGGGTGAGTAGTCCCACAAATGACATATGGCATTCCAAACACACCGCAGCAGAGGTCCAGCTGGAAACTTAGAGCTGGTTTTGGTGAAGGAGAGGTGCTTCGGGGCAACCTCTGTCCGCAAACAAAAAACAACAGTGTTTCATTTGAAAGAACCAAAGGCCCTTTCACTGGCAATAAACAGCCACCAACTACCGCTTGATCTCCTCAAACAATGCAAGTGATTAACAACTGTCTGAATACACAAAAGCAGCCCCTGTCCTGCTGGGGGAAAACAACCCCGAGGCAAAGCAGGGCAAAGATCCACGTACAGTGTGTTGTGGTTTAATTTAACCCCTTCACGACCGGGGGCGAATGGATCAGTGTGAATATTTCGACCGAGTCCGTGACCCTCACGTTAATCAGACAGCGGTTCACAATCAATGTCACGTGAACGTCATAATCAGGCTGAAATCAACACAGATCGATGATGGCGTCCTCAAGAATCTGCGATTTACCAGCACGTAAAAAAATCCATCCACTTAGTGAGTGTAAACATGTCACACATGGAACCGTGTGCATGTAAGCGTACACTGACTGTAATCTACATGCATTGACTGACTAAATGAAATCTGAACGTTCAATATCCCATGTTTTGACATGTTCCCACGCACTGCCTTTTGTCATTCCACTTCTGTCATCTTTGCCCGGGTCTCTATGCAAAGCCAGCGAATAATGCCGGGCAGACAAACGCTGAGTCAGACTTTGAGAAGACTGACAGCATTGGGGCCAGTATACACAACTAATCCTTTATCCAAGCTTGCTGCGGTCAGAATCTTTTAACTGGACACACACAGTCTAACCCCCGACACAATCCCCTTTAGCTCACTACTATAGACATTAGACAAGCACTGGCAGGCTCGCTTCTATCAGCACTTGCTGTGGTACAAACACCATTAGAGTTCCAGCTCATTCTGAAAGAGCATTTAGGTGAAAAATCAAAGCCACCCGGCTGTACAATGCAAGGTTAAAAGGTCGTCTGTCTCCGTTTGGGATGCTGCCAAACTTTCGCTGGCCATATAGAAAAAAGAAAACACCTGATTACTCATTTTGTTGTGAAATATTTACACTATCCAGGTTTATGTTATGATCACAGGGTGACTGTTTCCATCCTTGAGTCACATACCATTTAGCGTCCCTCACTACACATACCTATGCTGTGAGTGAGCACATGTTCGGAAGGAGAGGAATGAAGTTATTACTATGATGGCAGGCATTCCACTCAACTTCAGAAACAGGTACGTTATTTTAGGGACTTTCAGACTGTAGAAGTCTGGTGAGGGAGTCTTCTTCTTTGTTTTTATAGCGACCTAATGTGGCATCAATCTGGTGGTGAATGGTTCTTAAACTGAACAGGAAGAATTTTACTGTCATTTTGTTTCATACACCAAGACAGAACAATAATGACTTTACTTCTTCACTTATTAAAAAAACATGGGGTATCTTGGGGTGAATCCTCTTCAGTCTAGAAATCTGGGATACGTTTTCTTGTGTCTTACACGTTGCTAAGTTGAAAACTTCTGGAGGCTGGCTAGTTTTGGCTCTTAATCAAATGAAAAGTTAATTAATTACGCCACTGAAGACAACAATAACTGTCACTCAGGATAAAAGGCAGAAAAAGTACAGAAAGTTCGCGTTGAACGGAGATAATGCTGCTGGTTCAGTGACATGCTCACGTTGATAACACATTTTTAATGACACAGAGAGAAAGGCTCTGCCATTGTTTATATACTTAATGGAGGTATGTTGTCGCACAGGAGCAGTTTCTACGAAACTAACCGCAGATAAGCCTGGCAGCTGACAAAAAGCGACGTGGTAAGAAACAAACAAACTTACCAAAGCACGACGGGAACGATTTAACATCTGCTCAAACGTACAATTTGTTTTTCTGCTTAAGTGATCGTCAGATTCTTTACCTTTCATCCACTCGACCACTTGTTTCGGGGACCACTTCGTTATCGGCTCCATGGTTTACTTCTTCCAAGCAAAATGAAAGATAAAAAACGCCAAATTTCGGTGAGGTTCCAGGTGTTGAGTCGAATTCTAAGTCGTCTCTGTCACATTCTCTCCGACGACTCGGCGTTGTCCGTCTGTTTGTGTTCACTGACTAAATAACTCAACTCGGCTGAGCAGAAATCCCACAAAACTCCACACACCGCCCAGACAGGCGCCATGTTGCCTTCATGTACTACCGAGAAAATGGAAATTACAACTGCACGATGATGAACGACTTGACAAACCTTGACTTTTACAAATGTGTCCTCAAAATATGACCACTGACAATATTCTAACAATTTACTTTTCAGCTCCAATTTTTACTCAGCCGACATAGGCTCATTATATTTGCGCAAAAGTCGTCAGCATGTTCGACTTCGAATTGAACCTATATTTTTACGAGGTCCCATGAAGGCAGCGTATAATGATTCTCTATTCACCGCCCCCATTTGAAGCATGTGCTTATCAAACAATGTTATCATATAGAGAATCCGTTGTTTCTGGATTAAATGTACTGCAAATAAACCCACGATTAGACTACAATCTTATTTATACTTTAAATGATGGGCTACTGTTAAAAACTTTATCATAAATAATGTTTTCAAGCAGCATATTTCACAACTTTTCATCACGTATCTCAGTCTGAGCGTGGGTGTGATGAAGCCTTACTGAAATAATCAATGTCAATTTGTTTTATTTATAAAATATCTTCCAAATATTCTGCAGCTATTCTACCATGTAAGCGTGTCATACAAATCAGAGACCCCCCTCATTTCCATGGATTTGAATGACTCCCCAGCGCTCTCTGTTGGCCGTCTTACTCATTGCATGCACTTGATCACCTGTTCAACCTGCCATCGGCTCGTCCAGATGTTCCACATATCTGATGCATGCACACGACAAATGCTTCAATGTGTGTAATTAATATAGAAAATATAGTCAGTCCTATAACATAACTTCATTGGATTGCTGAGAGGATGTTTTGAGAGCCCTTCAAATACAAGTTAAATGAAAGATAAAAGGAATGTGAAAACCTTCCTCTGCAGTTCCAATTTGTGAGAACTTAATGGAAAGCAATTTTTGTGTGATTTGTGATGGTCCGTGACACAAAGTAACCTTAGCTGGTTCACATTGTCTTCTGGCTGAAACACTCCTTGCTTGGAGGAGTCCCAGCCATTCCCATCACTCTGTGACTGAACAGCTGGAATCTGATGAACACGCTGCACTGTAATCAGCTGCAGATTAAAGCTCGACTGTTATTAAACCTGCACACACATCAATTTACTGTCAAGCAATAAAGTGCTGGAAGCTGGAGTCTAGGGGTACAACAACAATTTCTTCTGTTTTCTCCTTTCTCTCTTGTTTGAACACGCCGGGTCCCTCACAGTGTGCATTAGTGCGTTGCTTTAAGGTTCATTCTCAACGTAGACGAAACTTTAACGTGACAAAAGAAAGAATGAAAGAGAGATGTGATTAATGTCAAATTGAATCATAGGACAAATGGAAAGAAAAGACAGAAAGACGGAGAAAGAAAAAAGGAAAAATGAGAAAAACAGAGAAAGACAGAAACGTGGAGGAAAAAAAGAGAAGAGAAAATGAATTCCTCAGGGACAACACGTCTTCTAGAGTTCAAGTGGAGGCTACAATACTGCAGCCCATCATATAGGTACTGTAGATATGAATGAGTGATGGTCGTAGATACATTTTAAACATACACATACTGTATACTTCCTCCTCCTCGTGCACATTGTTGCCATGCATCCCAAACAGTGAGTGGGGGAGTTGGAGCGATGTTCAGCTCTCAGGGGAGTGGGCTGGATTGAAGGGGATTTAGATAGTGTGGAATTCAGGAGAGGTCCTCCCTGATAGGATTTACTGAATCAGGGGATTGTTGTCGAGGTGAAGTGGAGTGCGGGGGCTGTTTGGTTGGCCCTTAAGCTTTAAGGGACCCCAGACACTATTCTACTTATCTTCTTGGTCTGTTAGGTCAGGATATTATAACAGATTCTCATTTCCTGGCAAGGTGAATGCATCAGAACTTTATTCCCAGCTCTCAAAATACTGACAGTAAAACAAGAACTGGTAAATATGAGCAAACTCTCCACTCTCTCTATCTTCTCATCTGAAGCAACGTTTATAACACACTGAGAACACAGGAAGTCTAGTTTTAGCATTTGTATATTATTCTATGAGCAACATTCAGATCAGACTAATAATAACGTACAGAAAAACACCGAGACACAAACTATCAGCCCTTTGGTATCTAAGATGTCAGGATATGCAGGGCTGAAGGATGTTATTTTAATCTATGTAAAGCCACTTCCTGGTCTTGAAAGGTTTGGTGTGTAAACACTGATTTGTGCAAGAGAGACATTCTTCCATATTTAACAACTCCACATGCAGAAAGACACCGTAGTCACCACGTCAGACGCTCTGCTCCATATATTACGGTAATGGTTTATGTCATGTATTTGGGATGTTTAAAGCACGACAGAACATTGCTTATGTTCTGACATTTGTTGAGCAAAATCAACTGTTAAAAGTAAACCTGATGTAGGGCATTTCACCGCTCCTAATCACGCCGCTCCTCTTAGGACGTGGGATCCTGAACATTATCATGGGCCGCGTGTCTTCCACTCGCAGGCCAAAGGAGGGCTGATATAAAGAGGGCAGTGTAGCCGCGGACGCACAGAGGATCCTGTGTGCTGCTGTTACTGGGACCTCTGATGGTTCTCTTTGGGACGTGGACATTTTCCAGAACATGTTCAGCAAATATTTCCTGACATACAGATGTAGATATTTTCTAGCATTTATTCCTAACTGACGTGTTTGCAATTAGCACGTTGGAATATAGAAAATTCAGCAATTTGTTTGTTTTGAATCTTACGTCATATATTTGCTATGTAAAACGTTTTTCACAGTGTATTGGCAGACATCTACAGAGGCAGATTAGGTAAAGAAATCTGAGAAAAAAACATTAGGATGTAGAGTTTGTTAGAGATTTCTGCAATTGATCTTTTTTTCCCCACCAAAAATTTCTGACTTTTTCAGCTTCTGTTATTTTTTCAGAATTCCTTTTTTTATTTACTCGGCCCTGATCTTCTTCTATACTGTACAGATTATAATGATAAAGCACATACTGTATATGTAATGACTGGATTAAATGTATTTGAAAGGCCTTCAAGGGGCGTTCTGTGGGTTTGAAGGCTTCGTGGGTCTGGCGTTCAGGTACTCTAGAACAAAGACCTGCAGGATTTTGTTGAGATTCTGTATGCTGGAGCGATCCAGGTTTTCCTCGTTGTCATCAAACGTGTGCCACACAGATGGGAAGGGTGTGGGGATCAGGTGGAGTACATGTACACCTGACCAGGAGGCAGAGGAAGAGGATCAGATAACAGACTCCCACTCTCACACGGTTGTCTGACTGTGTTATTTCTGTATACTAACCTCTGTTTAGAAAGGGTACGTGATCATCCAGTATGTGACCCACATGCAGATAAGGCCAGAAATACTGCACGTCGTTAGGATGATCCACAAGCAGGTCCAAGCTGTGCAGACGGCGCTCTGACGTAAGAGTGGGGAAAAGACAAACGCGATGAATGATTTACAATGTGGAAAAATACATTTTAATTACTTTGACTGTAAACACAGTTGTCACGTTATGTTCAGGTGCTGATGACTGACTCTCTGACTAATATCTTATTAACTAATGACAATTGTGACTCATCCCTCAGTTATTGACGTTTGTTGCACAATTTCAACAGTCGACAGCGAGCACAACACATCCAGTTAAGAATGAAATAAAAACCAAGAAAATGTGTGCGTGAGAGTTCCCTCACCAATGTTCTGTAATCTGACAAGCCAGCGCGCCGTGTTGAGGAACTGGTTGCCGAAGCGAGGGAGGGGAGCACCGATCAGGTCCAACAACATAAACAGGTCCTGGAGGAGGTGAGTCAGAGAGAGAGAGGAAGGATGGGAGGAGAAAGGGAAAGAGAGAACTCAGTGGGCTCTCATGAGATCCTGGCTCTGTACATCCTGGAGATAAAAGAAGTGATTTGACATGAGAAGATGACGTCATGCGTTCCATGGTGCCATGTGTTGACACGCTATCATTATTTATCATACTGTCTGGTCTATCTCTCTCTGTCCTGATAGGAATATCTCCCTTTGCTGCAAAATCTCTTCAAAATGGACATACTTACACCTCCATTTACAATGAAACCAAATTATTGTAGACCGTATGATGAATAAAGTTTGAAATCAAGCCTCATCATGAAAAGATCACAGCGTAGCAGTTTCAACTGAAAGTGATGTGGGCTGACAATGGGATGATCTCCAGTCACACTAAGCCATTGCGCTAATCTGAAAAGGATGTTTGAGATTATGATGTACAATGCCGTGTAGTTGGTTGGTGTCTGTGGCTCCGGCGGGGTGTGGGGTCATCTCCATCTTCTGGGCCAGGTGGCGAGAGCCGTACAGGGAGTCGTCGGAGGTCCACTGGAAAAGAGCCTCCTCCCCATCAAAGAAGAGCAACTGCAGAGTCAGATCAGGACTGGAGCTCTGAGTGGGGGGGGGGAAAGATGTGGGGAAGCAGATTTTGGATTCAAAGTGTTTTGCTGCCCCCTAGTGGTTATTTTTGACATTACAACGACAATCAAAAACTCTTTGTCAATTTGCCCAATTTGTCAGGTAGGACATTGATTATTTGTCGCCAATTGCATCTAATTTATTTATATTCAGCAAGTTTGTTTGTAACAGAGTGACCTGTGTGACAGGCTGCTGAGTCTGATAAACATGTCCCTGGACTGATCTCTCCCTGTCAGAGTCCCTGTCAGCCAGACACAGAGACAGATCCTGATTTCAACAGGGGAAGGGCAGAGGTGCTCCGTGAATACCAATGTGCTCATGCAATCAGCACGCTGGTGTTGGTAAGTCATTTAAATAATAATAGCACGGTGGAGAAATAGCCCATTACATCGGTTGGTACATATTTGACTTTATTAAGGTAAGAAAAGACTCATTTGAATTTGAGTTAATTTCAGAGAGGTAATTCACCTCTTAAACTTTGAGGTAACCAATCTAAAGATACCTTTAACCAAATCATTGTTACCTTCTGAGTTTTCAGTTCCTCGTCCAGGGCCCGTGCCAGCTCCAGCATCATGGAGCAGGGGACAGCTGAATCCGTGGCACCTTGGAACTCCTTCCCATGCCACTGCGGCGGGTAGTACTTGGAGTCGTAGTGACAGGCCAGGACCAGGCGGCGCTTGGCTGACGGGTCGAGGGTGGCGATGACGTTGGTGAAGGTCAGGGAGCCGTAGGGGGTGTACGATTCAAAGCTGTCCTCGGTCAATTCCCAGCCTGCACTGAGTGAACTCAGAGTTGCATTGATGTGCTACGGGACAAGATAAGCGTGAACACACACACACACACACACATCATCAGGATCAGTTATATCATTCATCCATCTCATACAGCTGTAATGTTGACGTGTGTGTATGTGAGTGTTTCTAGAGCCTGTAACTCGCAGAACTGACCTGCTGAACAGCCAGGCTGCCTGCAGAACCCGGGTACCTGGTCACCAACAGCGGCCTCAGGTCCCTCTGCCACATCTGATCCAGGTCTGTGTGTGACAGGGCGCGGCGGATCTCATCTGCTGTGAGCGTGACGGCTCTGTGCTGCAGCTGAACAAGAAGGAAAGAAAGAAGAAAGAAATGACGTACGTTGGGATTCTTGCAGAGTTCTCTGTCAGCGAAAAAAGATGAAAAACATTCACACAAACTGTCATTGAACCCTTTAAACTCTGGTAAATGAACTGAGTCCACTTTAAGGCAAACAGATAAAGGTCTTTGTAAATGTCAGAGTGATGCTGTGTCACACATATGGCTGCAACATATCTGTGAATGGAGCTCATTCATGACTGGCTCTTCTAAGTCAGTGAAGGGGAAATGTAACTATGATGCATTCAGATTGAGCAACAAGTCGGATGACGCAGCAGACAGTGAAACTGCAGCAAAACGAGGGGATTACTGGGTTTTTTTGGACACAATTGGGGAAATTCCTTCCTGAAGTTTGATTGTTTGCAATCAGCGAGCGCGTCAGACGTGTTCCACTGAAAAGGAGAGACAAAAAGTCAATGACGGCGTGATGCTGCGTAAAGATTGTGTGTCTGAGATACACAATCAACACCTCTTCAAGGGAGAGACAAAGGAGCTTTTAGATAAGCGTGAATAGATTGTGATTGAGAGGAATCCACGCTGGGAGTCGAACAACTCCCTTGGTTTGCGCGCTGTATGCAACAGAGTGAAAATTTTGAATCCAGATGTTCCAGCTTGCGTCGTGAGACCTACAATCACAGCCTTATCAAACACAGACAGGTCGGCTATTCCGTTATTGTGTTTCTCGTGTGGTCTCAAAGTTCACCTGTGGTCTCATGCAAAGGGAGTTGCGGTTGCCTGGGTAACAATCTGAATGGGGGAGGAGGAGGAGGAAAGAACACCAGGAAACAGAGAAGAGAAAGAGCGGATGGGAATATTATGATTCAAACCTGTTTGTACTGTTTGACTTGTATTACTTTTACCAGAAGGAGCTCATGACGTAATTCTGTTTTATAAAACTGAAACATGAGCGTACAATATTCACGTTTCAAACTACATGTTGACAGCCTGCAATCCGCTCTTATACCAGACAGGCCTGTAATTGCACGGTGTTGTACAACGTAAAGGGTATAATTACGTGCTGGTCCACCCGAGCTGGGGCTTCCTGAGCTCCGTGGGTTAAATTGGGGTCCACTTAAGGTCTATAAATACCAAGACCTGCAATTGGAGGATCAATGACGATGACTGTGCTGCCATAGCAACAAGGCAAAGAGAAGAGATGAAGAACGTGGATAAAGAACATGAATGGCCAGGCACGCCTAAGTGCATTTCTGGAGGATTACACAACATCAGAGAGAGAGCAGCGCGGAGGATTTGGGGCAAAACATGTTTTGAAAAATATGACGGAATTTCCTGTCAGGAAAATGACAGCAGTCTGGTTATTGATAATCTGACAAAATGTAAACAAACAGTACATGTACACACAAATTCCAACACATGAGGAGGCACACACAGGCCAGTATGTAGCACGTTCTGATTATTTCTCTTATTTTTCATGCATTTTAAACATTTCTCTAACAAGATGAATCAGGAAATTGTGTACCTTGTTATATAAATATACGATAATAAAAAAATTAAGACTTAGCTGATGTCGATGTAAACAAAAGTAAACAACACATTCAGTATCATAAAAACCGAATAAAAAGAAATGACATGATTAAGAAATACATGATACATAAATCAAAGAAGAATATAGAATAGAAATTAACTAATATGTGTAAGAGTTGAATGACAAATTAACAAAAAAGACACATGCATGTAATAAATAAATAAAATGGACACTTTAAACATTTAATTCTACAGAGCCCATCTTTGTTACGTCTGTCTAAATGTCACATTGTGTGGCTTGGCAACTACAATAACCCAGTCGAACCTATGAGAATACAAATAAATCATCTCAGTTTACCTTTTCCGTCGTCCACGGAACTCCATCGGCGCAGTGGAGGAGCGTCAGGCAGAGGGAGAAGAAACGCGCCATGGAGGCACCGTGGTGGCGTCGTGGAGCCATGGCTGGAGCTGCTCCTCTCCACATTCCCCCCCGTCCTCTGTAGAAGCTTTACGGATCATGTGAAAGGCAGGAGGGAGGACATGAGGCGCTCTGATCCACAGCGCGTCACCGCTCCCGAAGGGGGTGTGTACGCGTGTACGTGCGTGAGTGTGTATGTGCGCGTATTTTATCCACTCCTTAGAGTCACATGGGTGCTTTGACTCTCCAGTCAGCCTTTAATTAAATGGTAATTGAGTCAATTGAACGGGCATTGTCACATTAATAATCCATTCACAAGGTAGTATACGCGTAGAAAAGTCATTAAAATGAATTTTACTGAAATTATGATAAGAGAAAAACCCATCATGGTAACATTTACTTTTTTAAAACTAAGGATTTTTTTAATATCCCCCAAAATGATCTTTACTCTAGATGTGTTTGGTATCATTTGATAGAGATTTCCTCTGAATGCATATATATTTTGGCATATGTTTGTAAAACTCAGGCATCTAACTACAATTTAAAATTTAAAAAATCCACAGTTTATATGTAGTGCGTGTTACTATAACGGCTTTTTAAATCACAACGTTTCCAGAAATTGAGATTTTCATGAATTTTCCACGTGGCATATTCAATTATTAATGGTTTACTAAAGTAAATATAAATGAAGCCAAAGTCTTTCAAATAATCATGAACACTTTGCTTTAAATTGTACTCAACTAACAACTCATGTAAAGCAAACTCTAACTTACGCATCATCATTTTGGCTACTCGCGTCGATCACGTGACCCCAAAACGTCACTACGTCGTAGCACGTCCTAGCGTTTCACGCGGTCAACCCGGAAGTATGCTGCATAATAACGAGTGCACAGTTATAAATCAGCTAAAACAAGCGTATTAAGTCATATTTTGACATATTCACTCCTATTTTTGCTGTGCTTCTTAGCAAAGATGGCAGAGGAGCTGTGCCGCTTAAAAGCGCGGCTCATGGAGAAAGAGAAAGAGATTACTGCGCTAAAGAATAAACTGGCTCAACTGGAGAAGGTACGAAAGATGATATAAAAGTTAATACACCGAGCTAAAAAGAGCTAAATCGTCCCAAATGTCACTATATTCATTATGTCATAATGTGAAATAAATACTACAGTCGTTGCATATCCGTATTCGTAGGATGAATAACAATCAAACATCATTAGTTGAATGAAGAAACGTTTACAGCCATGGCTGCATACAAACATTATGATACACTTTCCTACCTGACATTGACAGCTGTTGTATATATTCTGTTCCTTAAGGTAGCTGTCCAAACCCTCTGCTGCTGTTCGCTGTAATAACTGTAAGGTGATGGAGTGATGTGTGCTGTGATTTTAGAGTCATATATCGGGGTTGGAGCTGCACGACACAGTGACAGACCTGAGTCCCCTGAAAGCCAAAGCAGCCCTCTGCAACGATGACATCATGCGCTACAGCAGACAGCTTCTTCTGCCTGAGCTGGGGGTACAAGGTCTGGGCAGGATCCACAATCCATCCATTTTTTTTTTTGCTTCCAAATAATCAGCCTTAATTCTTTCATTAGTCATGACAAATGGTTGTTTTTGTAACATCGCAACCCCAGTTTTTCTGTCACGGGATAAGATTCATGCATTACGTGGAAAAAAAAGCCTTATCGTGCATTGTTTTGTGGAAATCATCCAATATTTTTTGAGCAATCCTGCTAACAATGAGCAACAGATGCTGGTTAAAGCAACTGGTCTAACATATTTCGTACCTTTTTCAGTGAATTATACTTTAATATTCATGGATTCCTAATGCGAAAAGGCCCATTGATTTATCCAGAATCCTTTAAATAATCCAGAAAATACCACCTTAGAGTGTGCTCAATTACAAATTTGCTATTATTATAGTTATGGCTCGACGTAGCATTAGACCGGAATATACAACCAAGAAAAACAACAGCATCTCTGTGTCAAATGCAGGCCAGAAAAGGGTCTTGAAGATGTTCCAATTGGCCGCAGTCTGTGTTTAACTCATGTAAACAACCCACCCATGGCCTCTTCATCGCTCTACGGGGACATTTTGTGGACTTACTTCCTTAGTACGATTGAAAACAGATTGTGTGTGAATCTTGATTGTTGACAGGTCAGCTGAATTTATGTAAGACCTCAGTGCTGATTGTGGGCTGTGGAGGACTGGGCTGCCCCTTGGCACAGTATCTGGCTGCAGCAGGCATCGGTGGGTAACCTGCATGATTATTTATGCCGAATCTGAATGAGATCATTCATTAGGTTTGGAATAAGGGCTGTCCCAATTGATGAATAAGATAATCCATGAATCTACTGATTATTTCTATTAGTAATTGGGTGATCGATATTTGGATTGTGTATATTATAACAATACGTGTCCCACAGAGTTTCTTTCTTACTTTAAGAGAGAGAAGGGAAGATTAAAAATATGTATTCCATTCCCAACTAATTATCCACACAGCTACATTAGGTTTCATGTGCAGCCACAGATCCCTTTGACCTTTATGAACACCGTATATAAACAGTATATGTAAATATATACACTGCCAAATATAGTATTTTGAACACCACTCAGTACATTAAGTGCCACAGTCAGAAACGTATTCCAAATGCTTTTCAACACTGAGTCATTAATCCGTATTTCTTCGCAGGGCGCCTGGGTCTCCTGGACTATGATGAAGTGGAGCTCAGTAACCTGCACAGACAGGTGCTGCATGGAGAGGAGAACCAGCACCAGGCCAAGGCTCTGTCAGCTGCCAGCGCAGTCAGGAGGTACTGACTAGGTGCCTGTTTCATTCATGAAACACGGTCCTCTGTAACATTGGTACGAGAAGAAGTACATGAAAGCCTAGAGCTCCGTCATATCAAGATCCAAAAATTTAGTGGTTTTCACCCCTGATTCTCAAGTGTGAGTTGAGCAAGAAGAAATGGAAAATAAAAATATGCAGCGCTTTTGTAATAGAGGACTATGACTGTAAATCACTGATCCAGTGTAGCAAAAAATGAAACTCTGTTTATGCCTAGTTACCACAAGAAGGCTCTGAAACAGAAAAGATGTTACTGTCATGAAATTACAAAACGCTCACCAAGTGAGTTAATCTGTTTAATCTATTTTTACACTTAATGCGACTCTTTGGTTGCCATGTACTGTATGTTGGCGCTTTCCAGTCTCACCACAGGTTATATTTGGTTGTATATTTCTCCGCAGTCCGCAAATATTGTGTAAACATGTTATTTCAGAAACAGATGTTTTTCTCTGTAACAGTGGGTCCACTGTGGTTGGCGCTCACAATGTGCAGCCATGGCCACACGAGGGCGCCATTTCTCTGATTAGAGAACACTGATGAAAGCGACGCGCTCTATTTCCCCTTTACTGTCGGACAGGAAAGGGGAAGTTGACAGTATGGCCTGTGCAGGATTCCAAGCTCAGATGTTTCTGTTATATTATCTTCAATTTTGTGTGCAGGTTGAACTCTACGGTCGAGTGTATTCCCTACCACCTCCAGCTCTCCTCAGAGAACGCATTGCAACTCATTCAACAGTATCCCGCTCCAAAGCCTCCAGCCCGCTACACACAAGTGCTCGCTCTTAAATTTAAGTTATGATAATCATAATAATAATAACAGATGTGAGTGAAAACAAAAGGTCGACCATATCGACGAACTCTTTGAACCCTTGACATCGCCCACCTCATGTATGACATTGTGGCTGACTGTTCGGACAACGTTCCCACACGTTATCTGGTGAATGACGCCTGTGTGCTCAGCAGCAAGCCCCTCGTGTCAGCGAGCGCCCTGAGAATGGAGGGACAGGTGAGGCAACGCTCTCCTTCCTGTCATTCAAAGGATGCGGCTCGGTCAGTCCTGTGATCCAGTCTCTCAGCGTTCTTTGTTGTGTCCTATGCGTAGCTGACGGTGTATAACTACCGCGGAGGCCCCTGCTACAGATGTCTGTATCCAGTACCCCCACCCCCAGAGACAGTAACCAACTGTTCGGATGGAGGGGTGTTGGGAGTAGGTGAGTCGTCTACTTTGTGTTCCCTCACTTTCCCAGAAGCCATTAGCTGTGCGAGGGTACGGTCTGTGTAAATGATAGTTGCCTGTAAAAGTTTCCACTTTTCTTCCAGTTCCAGGGATAATGGGCTGCTTTCAGGCATTGGAAGTCCTCAAGATTGCCTCTGGACAAGGCTGTATCCTTCTGGTTTTCCATTCCCACCTCCCACGTTATATACTCTCCATGACCATTATACTGTATATATGGTACAATACATCAAGATTTTACGCCTGGTCAAGTACATGCATACATATGGAACTGCTTGAATGATTCTACAGAAAGAGATTCCCCTGTAGCAAAGTGAGGGAGAGAAGGATGTGTGTGTAATAAAATAACGCGAAAACAGACAGAAATATTCACTGCTGTCTAGTCATGCGCTGTATTTATGAGGCTACGCGCAAACTCATAATTTTTGTGCTGTTATCGAGACTCGCATCAGAGAACAGACTCGTCCCGTCCTGTCTTCTGTCTCGCATTGCGATAACTTCGCTAACACCCCGCCCGTCTGCGTCAGCCGGCGATGTGTCATACCGTCTTAACGTACAAAACGTCTGAGTGTTCTGGTCGGGGTTTGTCTGCCAGGTGAGTGACTGATACTACTCACGAAGCAAACGTTTCCTTCACCAGATGCATCAGCTTCCTGCGGCCAGCAGCTGATGATCTTTGACGCTCAAAAAGCCCGAGTCATGTCCATCAAACTGCGACCCAAGCAGGCCGGCTGCGCAGTGTGTGGAGAGGATCCCTCCGTCACCCAGCTGGTGGACTACGAAGCCTTCTGTGGTTCCGCTGCCACTGATAAGGTTTGACACAAGGAAGGAGGCCAGAGAGCTGCACGGTGATGATATCCTATCCCCGTCCCTGACCACGCCCGCTCTCTCCATCCCTGACGTTTCCGCGGGAACGCTCAGAATTTGGTCCCCATCCCCGCGTAGCTCTCCAGAGAAAGAGAAGACTGTCAGCCCACGAATCTGACGTTTTTTTTCCATAAGATCGGAGCCGCGTGTGATTGTCCGCTTGCTATTTCAGGCCAGGCTTATCGACTTTACTTTGGCTCACTTTGTGTGACATCGTGTCACGCTCGTTTTCACAGAAACATTTACACTTTGAAACTATAAGCGGCATTCCTTGTATCAGCTGGATTTGGAAATCTAATCTGACACTTAGAAAGCACATTCAGTTATCCCCTAATCGTAGGAAAACTCCATTATTGCTCCATTTTCCGTGTGTTTCAGTGCCGCAGACTTAACCTCCTCCCCAGAGACCGGAGGATCACGGTGCAGGTAAAGAATACACTCTCCAGAACACTTGGCCGTTGCGTGACTCCCTGTATTTAGTGATGTTTATTGTATGATTACTCACAATTTTCTCCGTTTTCACGTGCATTCATAAACTGATTAAATCTCAGTGCTGACCCAACCCCAAATGGGAAATGACTTAAAATGTGCCTGTAGATTTTCTATGGGAAAGAATAACAAGTTCTATTTGGCAGGGAGAGCAGTGGTAGTGGATTGCATCTGTATATATTTCTGCAGAATTGGCACTTTCAAAGCCGCTGAGTCATTAAGATGAGATGAGGATCGTGATTGATTGGGCTGCGCTCGAGATTTTACAAGGGGTTCACTTAGCAAACGTTTTGCATCCTGCCATTTCAGGAAAAGCATCTTAATTTTCACCAATTCTCCACCCAAATCTGCTGGAACGTTTGCCGTTAGTCACTGTGGTTTTTCCTTGCTTAAAATAAAAAGTTGCACATATTATGTATAGTAGTAATACATCTCAGTTATGAATGTGATTGCGATGTGTTTTTTTTTATGAATTCCAGGACTATAAATCGATACTGGACAACGCAGTGCCTCATCTCCTGTTGGATGTGCGCCCTCTTGTGGAAGTGGATATATGCCGCTTACCCTTCTCTCTCAGTATCCTTCTGGTCCATCTAACGTTATTGTAATTGCGCACTTAACATGCACGTCTGTTATACCCCAGTTTAGCTCCGCCTCCTTTCTTTGTGACGATTCTCCTGATGTTGTTATCAGACATTCCCCTCTCCAGTCTGGAGAAGAGGAAGAGTGACCATATCCGATTACTCCAGGAGAGAATCGGCCAATTGAAACAGCAGATGGCGAGTGACTGCCGGCCTCCAGGTACAGTGTCAAAACAGCCTCCATTTAGGTCAGCACATGTTACTGGAAACGAATCGGCACCTGGAAGCAGCCTCGCATATTCACGGCCCACGGTGTAGTCTCATACGGCAGGTCGGCAGCTTATTTTGGAGAGCCGTACGCAGCGTGTAATGAGGTTGCTAGGTGACCTCTTTCCAAAACAAGTACGGTCAACCGGAGCAGCTGGTCTGCTTTAAAGAAATTAATATTCAAATCTTTATTTTGGTGTGGTCCCTCGGAGTAGAGGTTTCCTCATCTATATTTCTGTATTTACTGTATGTCTATATTTGGATTTTTTTTAGGGTTTTAGGCTCCTTGCAAGAGCAGCTTTCCAACACGAAGTCAGATCTTGCATACTCATGTCAAAATAAATAAATAAAATTGTACTGATATATACTTAATGGTATGTTTGTACAACTCAAGCCTTTCTGCGCAGCTTTGTCCCCTCTCACTGTGAAAACAGTCATATCTATATCCACATCTGTTTCCATTCATCTTCTCTGACTGACTGTACTGTAATTATCTTCTTATTATCGTTTATCTTATCTTTTGTGGCGTATTCAACGTGAACATTACGTACGCTCATCTCCGCGCGTGTTTCCTCCTCAGTGTACGTGATCTGTAAGCTGGGTAACGACTCTCAGACGGCCGTGCGGGTTCTGGAGGCGATGAGCGGGTCAGAGGTGGACAGCATCGCGCTGAAAGACGTCTGCGGGGGCCTCATGGCCTGGGCTCACACGATAGACCAAACATTTCCTAAATATTAATGTATTTTCTGTCAATAAACACAAATCTGTTTTGCTGTACATCCCCTTGTCTTGTGAACTGTACGTGCTGTGGAATCAAGGTAAATTCAGGTCATTTCTTACCTGCAGCATTCCACGTCACTCGCTGGTCAACACTTCCTAAACAGTGTTGTGTAATCTATTGTAATCACATTAGATCATCAAGAAAACATGGGCTGGCAGACACATGACCCAAAAGGATACTTGTGAAATAAAATCCCTCTTCCTCTTTTTTTTTCTGTCAGGCCTGTAAAGGTCAGTTTGACAGACATTTTCCCTTATTCTACCATTTAAAGCTAAATTTCCCGTCGGGTCGTTTGAGAATGGATCCTCAGTTGAACAGGAATTCCATCTGAATGAGTTCAGCTCTCCCGAGAGTCTGAGAGGAGACAAAACGAGAGACTGAACCTTTACTACAAAACCTCAAATGAAGTCAATCTATTATTTATTCCGGCCTGGATTCCCTTCAAAGACCCCATGGGGACTCCTGGACCCCGGTCACCGTGCTGATCTGGGTCGTGTGGACTGGGATAAAGTTTTTTTTTTGGCACGGCCGAGTTGAAATAACGGAAAAGAAAGGCACATGCGCATTGCTTTGGGCTCCAACGGAGGCGCCATTGCTTTACAGGGAGTGTAGTTCACATATCGCTCCCCACGCATGGAAACTCAGCTATGCGCACATCATAAAAAGACTCCAAGCCCCAGCCACGGTCTGTGCGCTTTTTCCTCACCGAGCAGGGGGAGTAGACACAGCTGGAGGGATAATAAGATGCGCATGAATTTACAATCGGGAATAAAAGATAAGAGAAAACATCATTTCGCGCACGGCTCGGCTGGTTTTGTATGTAGAAGTGTTGCTGTTTGCTGGATTTAGACCTCGACGCTGCGCCTTTGTGCGGGGATCCGCTCCAGACTGCGCTTTCCTCAGTTGATGGACTTACAAAGTTTCAGTCCACTCACAATGGAAAGAAAAGCGCCCTTTGATGATTGTAAAGGTAAAGTATTCATTCAGAAACGCTTACTTCGACGTTTGGGGACTCACTGCCTTTACTTAGAGCGCTTTTTCGTCTGCGTAAAAGCTTTAAACACGCAAATTCCGCGCTTTTGTAACTTGTTTTGCTGGCATTCGCCGCTCGGGTTGTGTTCTGCCAGCTAACCAATCGAAAGTGGGAGGGGTGCAGATGTTCAGAAGCCTTGGACGCAGATGTCCCTGCACTTTGAATTGTTGTAAACAGAAATGATCGACTTTATTTACTCGTGTCACGTTGTTGGTCATCGATTTAATGTTTGCCTGTAGGAGTGACGATCGTATTGAGATCATCAGAAACACAGAAAGTTCATGGTGAAGTTAAAACTAATCACCAATCAGGTTTATTGAACCTCATTTGGCCTGTATAATTAACCCTTTAAACACTGCTTAGTCCATTGGTTGTTTAATCCACTCCGACACTGGAAGGCGAACTGTTAAAGGGATTTAAAGGACGTTGGCTACATTTTCACTGAGTATCCTATTCATAAATGAGTATAATAAATAGGAAATAGGAATTATAAATTGCTCTTAGAAAAACCTGAAATCCATTATAGTAACTGTTTAAGCAATTCATTTTATTTTCCTTAAAATTCTCTTTATTCTGGATGTTGTGGGTTTCATTTTTACAGGTTTCCCCTGAATGCACCTTGGCATCTTTGTAAACGTTCACATGAATTTGAATACAACTTTGAATGAAGATAGACCTTAAAGTTTACTTACAGAGTTGTTATGGCAAAGTTTGTTACGTATATTAAAGTAAATTTCAGCCTTTATTCACGATAGTAATATACCAAAAAATAACATTAGTAGTATTACGTTTGATATGTATGAGCAGGAAGGTAGATTTAATGACCTTATCTCCTGGATGAATCATGTATTGATTCATCCTCACAGCTGAATGATGACAGAACAAATGAAGATGAGACACTCGTATGAATCATTGAGTCTTTGTATTGTGTTAAAATAGGAGAATGCTGACGCCATTTGATTCAGTCACGATCATGGAGCACCTCAGAAATCAGCCCCACCCCATTAGATTTTATGGGTACACTTAATTCAAACAATTTATAAAAAACCTAGAATTTGAATTTAGAAATATAAGCAGAGCACAAAGGAAATGAAACACACCAAACTAGGATCTCAACCTGTTCAAAGTGGTTTATTTTTCTTTAATTTTAACTAAATATAATCATTTATTTCGATTTGAACGTTCGAAGGTGAATAGCTGCCTTAAAAATGGTCGCCTCGTGATGCCCGGGAGCATCTTCACATCCCTACGTCATCGCAAAAGGTGACGCGGTTCGTGGCTCCGCTCTCCACCTTTCCTTGACCTCGATGAGTTTCTAAATTCATCTAATTTTATTGCGATCCTCTGCGATGTGCACGTCGCATGAATGACTTACTGTCATAATGATAAAAATGTGATTCCTCATACCAGAGGACACTAATTTAATTTACTAAAAGATTCATTATATTTGCAGAAATAAACGCACGTCTAACTGGAATCACAAAGTAGCGACCGCATACCTTCGGTATTTGTCGCCGTGAGCAGAAAGCTCCGTTGGTAACGCCGTACATAATGTATATTTGTGTGTGTGATGACAGGCTTCCTGTGGTCAGAGTGGATTACTGACTTAAGTAAAGAGGAGGAACACCAGTCAAGGATATGAAGTTCAGCTCGGTGATTTACTGCACGAGTCCGGGAATCCTCCAGAGACTTTTTCCTCCATCGTCCGGCGAATGAGTGACTTCATGTGGATGTTCGGGCTCCTACTGCTGTAATATGAGAAGAACTATGTCACGCTGATGAAGACCTGGGAGAGACGGCCTTCTCGTATCATGGAATGAGGATCCGGAGTTCCCCCGCCACGAGTCTGTCCACAGAGATCCACTGCCCGTCCCTCGACCCTCCACTATTCAGCATTTCACTCGTCCCTGCAATTGGAAGAAAGCCAATGTCTGCCTCCTCTCCCCCGTCCTTACCTCGAGCCTTCCTCCACTCTCTCCATCTGCACCACCCGTCCTCGCCGCACGCCCCGTCCCTGTCGGCGAGCCCGCCCGGACCGGTATACACGCGACTGTCCAACGGCAGTCACAGCGCCCCCAGCCCCACCAACTCCCGTAGCTCTTTCCATGGGGTGTCCTTCCTGCTGCAGATCGGCCTGACCAGAGAGACGGTGAACCTGGAGGCCAACGATCTGTCCCTGTCTGCTGTCAAGGATCTGGTCTGCTCCATCGTTGACCAGAAGGTAAGAACCTGAAGGGTCTCGTCTGAAGTCATAATCCTGAGTTTGGAGTTTTTAATCCTAAGAGACGTTCGGGGTCACAACAGCAGGTTGGAGCTCAGCTGCTCCCATAAATCCTCGCAAAATTAAACTGTCACAGCACAACAATGTCACTTGTTGACATCCCCACACAGTCAATCAAAGTGACAGCGGTCGGCATACGCGTCCTTAAATCTTTGGTGCTGTTGTGGCGTTTTGGGGGTGTAAATCTGCCGGATGAAGGTCACACCTTTATGTGTATCGATGCTGTCCTTTAAAAGGCGTCCTCTCTCTCGCTCTCTCTCAACAGTTTTACAACAAAAACACGGAAAATTGGTGTTAAATGAGCATTTTTGAAAAAGAAGAAAAACTCAGGACGGCCTCCTTAATTAATTCTGGCTCCATTTAATTTGATCCACGCTCTTTGTTCGCCTTCTCTTTGTACTCCGTCGTCTCCACTGAATATGGAAGAAGTGTTGTTTTGTTTTAACTGTGTTTCTCTGTCTCCAACACACTCTGGATAGCTCACTTTTTTTTAAACATAAACAGTTGTTATGAATGCAGCAGAGGGCCGACGTGATGCGCCGACATGTGTTTTGCCATCTTTTATCGTATTCATCTGTTTAGGTTTAGTTTTTGCAAAGCAGACATCTGGGTCTCATGCCCCAAAATGAGTCAAACACCGCAGAAGCTTGCACACAAACGGCACTGATGCTCCTCCACTTACACTACGCAGTCTGGCAGAGAGCACCTGTTATTTGTGCCACGGTGCAAGTGTGTCTGCCTGCACATGATGCAAGTGCACGGATACATGCACGTACTGTCTGCGTGGAGCCACACTCACGCAGTCACTCAGTAGTTCTGCTCTAGCCTGCAGTCGCCCCGATGTAATTGTTTTTGACGTTATTATGGTGTTTCGATGACACCGTGTTTAATGCGTTAATGGCCCGAAAGGCTGCAGCTCAGAAGTATTTTGTTATTTCTGTTGTTGTAGTAATCGTTTGTGTGACTCATCAATCCATTGTTTAGTCTATGAAATACGAAGAAAAAAAAGGCAAAACTCTTTAAAGTTTCGTCTGACCAAACAGCCCAAAAGTCCCGAATGGATTCAATTTAAAATGCTGACATGACGATCAAACCTGACACACCAAAAAAAAAAAAAAAACAGCAAATGCACACATTGGGAAAATAACTCGAGGCAGCGTTTGTCATATTTTATCGCTGAATGATGGAAGTTATTGACTCATGCTTTGTCACTCCTCTTGCTCAATAACTGTTTTTGTAATCGTAACAGGTCCGTTCCTGCCTGTTTCTCTGATGTGTATTGTGTTTAAGGGGATCGTCTGGGCTGTAACGCAGCGGAACATGAGCGGCAACGGCGTCGTTACGAATACTGTGACACACACACACACGAAGACTCAGTTTGTCCTGAAAGGTGACAAACGCCACTGCAACCGAGCGTTTTTATTAACGGTTAGGGTCGTCACAATACTAATATTTAGATACTTAGAGAGAAATGACACATCGAGCGTATCTAATATTGAAAACACATGAACAAAACTAGATTACTGGGGTAGATACAATGCAAATGATACGAGTTTAAGAATATCTATGTATCAGTAATCACATCAAATCAAACTACAACTATTATAAAACCACCGATAGGTCATTTTTAAAAAGTAAGAAAGAAATTCAAACAAATTAAAAATGCAGAAAAGTTCTAAAAAGCAACTTAATCGAGGATGCTGAGAAAACGATGGACGGCAAAAGTGCATTTGGTACCTTGATGGAACTAATAGTGTGTTATTCGTAAAGATGTCGTTGTATCTCTCTGTTCATCTATCTATCCTTTGATCTTTCAATCAATCCTCCCATAATTTATCACTCTAAACCTCTCGTGGCGCGTCGGCCCTCCTGTGTGCGTTACCGTCGTAGGAGATTACCGCGTGTGCAAAGCCTGCTGGAATAATGAAATGGCCGCAGTGGTTTTTTTTTTAGTTTTTTTTTTTATCTCGTGTCAATAATGTTGATTGCTCCATTTGTGTGTGTAATTATGATGAAGCGATTAAACAAAGCACTTTCATCAGCCGGCGGGACGAGAAAACACGCAGGTCAGAGACCGTCGTGCCTTTAATTGGGATACGGAAAAAGCGACGGCGGCCAAAACTGGCGATGCGGCGAAAGACGGCGAAGGAGCGATGGGCATTTGTGCCTCTTGTGTCCTTTTGGTTCCGTGTTGGTCCGAGCTGACATTCCAGAGGAGCGTAGTAATGTTGTTGGTCTTTACAAGGTCTGCTGATTCTCACTAGCTAGTTATGAAGAGTTCTGGTCGGCGGAGCAGAAAATCTCATCACTGCACATATTTACGTGCGTCCCCGTAACATATTGGCGTCGCGGCAAGAATCTGTAACAGGAAAAGGGTGGGAAACACGATGCCCTGGAAGAAAACAGAAATCAGTGCGGCGCGGCCGCGGTGTGCAGCGCTGGTCATCTGCCAGAGGAGACGGCCGTCGTCTGCCGGTCATCCCTCACGTACACCCAAAGCGTGTTCACGGCGCGAGGCGTTCTAAGACGATATGACAGGAAGCAATGTCATTTATGGTGCGCAGTCATGGGAACTCGAAGGGGTGGGACGTGGATAGTAAACATGCGAGCCTACCGCCGGGCACACGGTACGCACCGTGCGCGCTGTGCGATGTCATTACAGCCCGGGCGGCCACATTAGAGCGCATCTCTTGTGTTTTATTGCAGCCAGAGTCGGGCTGAGCGCTCGGTGCACAGCCTGAACCACTTCGCAAAATCCAGCCATATGGCTTTGATATCAATGGAAAATATGAGTGCGCGCCTTCTGCACAGTCCAGTCCATCCCTGCCTCGCTTCATATTCTAAAATATGCATGACAATTGTGAGCTTTTTTTTTTACAAAGTCTGCTCATCCTGACCAGCTTTTCCAGCTGAGGATCTCTGACCCTGGCTCGGCCGCTGACAATGGTCCCAGGATCTCCCCAGTCAGCAAAACTCCGGCCGTCTGTGTCAGCAGAGACAAGACAGGAAAACGCTTTATATGTGGTAATATCTGCTCGGGGAGAGAGAGAAGGAGAGAGAGAGAGAGGGAGAGAGGGAGAGAGAGTCTGGATGGAAGTGTGGCTGTTTCCTCCTCGGAGGGTTGGTCCGTTTCGCTAGGTGACTCACGGCACAGTCATGACACAAACGTGGATGCTTATTCCTCCGAACTCTTTTCATTCGTGGCACAGCGTTCTGCTGTGTCAGCGCTTGTGAACGAGCAGTTTGGGATGTTGTTGTGACTCGGTGATTCAGATACATCTGTGACAAGAGGAGCGGCCCGGGGCATCCTTTTCCTCA
>OMNV01016942.1:67312-78175 GCA_900303265.1 Brotula barbata
AAAATTAAATAAATAAATAATTAAATTAATTAATTAAATAAATAAATAAATTAAATAAATTAAATAAATTAAATAAATTAAATAAATTAAATAAATTAAATAAATTAAATAAATTAAATTTTTGCATTTGACTGACTTCTTAACAAAATTAGCATAATGCACAAAATTGTCTTGACAAAACTGGATGAAACAGGCCCTGTTTTTCATTTTCCAACTTTAGTTTCAATATTGGAATTTTTCTATCGATACTAAACCAGATTGTATCAAATAATACTGTCGGGAAGTCCATCTCAAATGTTAATTGTTATTCAAGTTACCAGTTTAGCGTCTTTCCATGAGTGAATCTGTGCTTCAAATTGGTGCAGATGATTGAATTTAGCCGCGTGGATAAAGCGACAGGAAAGTCTTATGAAACGGTTTTGCGTAAGAGCTCTGGAATATCCACCGCTTGTATCTGTGCCCTGTCAAATGTCTGGAAATGTAATTGTGCTAATGACATTAAAGGCCAAAAAAATAAGACATTTATCCACTTGTGTTAAGAGCGTCCATGCTTGACATCTTCATTCGTATCAAATCATGACTGAGGGCTCAAATGTGGTGAAACTTGACAAATCTAGAGACTTTATATCATCCACTGGGATTGTAAAAAGTCTTTTGCGTCTTTCTTTCACTTCATCTACTGCATATCATGACTCACTCGATCTATCCTTTGAGGCCGTTCCTCCTCTCTTCCCCCCTTCCTTCCTCCATATGTTTTTGAAATTCTTCTCAACCTCACGACCTCGCTTCATCCTCTCTCTGTCTCTCTGTCTCTTCCTTCCATCCTTCCTGGTCCGTTTCCCCACCCCTGCAGCAGCGGGCTCACCAAGAGGCGGGCAAGCGGATCCTGTCGTGGAGCGGCAGGCCTATATGGATGGAGAAGATGGTGCTGGGACGGGTCAAAGTGCCACACACCTTTGCCATCCACACCTACACCCGTCCCACCATCTGCCAGTACTGCAAGCGTCTTCTCAAGGGTCTCTTTCGCCAGGGCATGCAGTGTAAAGGTAGGAAACGTCAGACTGGTGGCAGCATTGTACTAAAAAGTGAACTAAGAAGTCAGGATACATTTTATTTTATAATCTGTTTATAACACAATATCTTTGGATTGGTGTATATTACAAATAAATACTGAATAGAGAAAAAAATAAAAATATGAAGTGGATGATAGAGGGGCTTCCAGGTTCCGGGAATTGAATACTGTTACCCAGTGTGTCCACCGGGTGGCACTGTAACACCGGCCGAATGGAAAGGACAGATGTAGGTGTTTGTTTGTTTCAGTTTTCTTTTCTTTTTGCCTGCTCGGTGAAAATGTACTGAACTGTGTAAACTGTGAATGTTCCTGTTTTTGTTTTTGTTTTTACTGTGCGTTATTAAAAACAGCATTATGTACCAGAATGAGCTCCGTTGAACAAGAACTATGTGGACAGTGTTTAAGGAATATTTTTAACTTGAATTTTGTTTTGTAGTTAAGAACTTACTTTAATGACATTTAAATTCAAATTAGGATTACAGAATGTTAATATCTGATCAAATCGACCGCCGATGATCATTTCAAGGTCAAAGTTTGTCAGGAAGTCATCGTTAGTATTCAGTTTACTCACATTTTTGACTCTCCTTTGCCAGATTGCAAATTCAACTGTCATAAGCGATGTGCTGCAAAGGTACCAAGAGACTGTCTGGGGGAGGTGGACTTCAACGGAGGTACGTCAGAACGTTCTTTGATCGTCCTTATCAGTATGATAGTGATGGTAAGATAACGTAACGATAACCGTACCGATGATGTTCCTGTGCAGAGCCAGCCAGCCCCGGTCCAGACTCTGACAGCACCATGGACACCATGGAGGTGGATAGTAGTGACATGGACGGTAGCAGAGGACTGGATGACCCAGAGGAGCCCTCCACCCCAGATGAGAAGATGTTCTACATGGATTCTCCATTCTTGGACAGAGAGAAGGATGAAGAGCCCATCAAGACAATTAGGTATCGAGTAACGCAGGAACTTTCATTGAAATCACATATTCAAACCTCTGTAACATCCGAGTCTCACGCCCAGACCAAACTTCATTCAGGATTTTCACTCTTTCAGGATTTTCGTGATTGGCTGCACCACCACAAACATTTGTTCAAGGAAGAAGAGTCACATTTTCTGTCATCTAATTCTAATCCAATAATAGAATAAGAGGTTAGAATGTGACAGAATCTGTTCTCTCCTCAGATCTAATCTGTGTTTCTCGTGTTGACCGACTCTCTGAGAGATGAAGCTCTGATTGGAGGCCTTTCGGGCCTCGGCCTGTGGGTGCCTCTCATGCAAAATAGTCAAAAACAAATCAGCGTTGCAACTGCTGGAAACATAAAACGCATCACTTCCTGGACACGGTTTCACTCAGGACAGACTTACCAGACGCCGGGCCCTCAGAGAGGCCAATGTAAAAGCCTTAATGAACAACCTATAGCTTCGTCGATAGCATATTAATCATTTATTTATACAAAATGTAACCAACTGGTATGTCATCATATTGAGCCCTAAATAATCGCAATATTGATCAACGCAATCTTACTTTATGTCTGCGTCTAGCCCTTCCACCAGCAGCAACATCCCCCTGATGCGGGTGGTCCAGTCCATCAAACACACAAAGAGGCGGAGCTCCACCGTGGTGAAGGAGGGCTGGATGGTTCATTATACCAGCAGGGACAACCTGGTAAGACCGATAACCCCAAAACCTCCGAAACCAAACAGGGGACCCCCGGTCTGAATGGAGCTGTGGTTAACCCACGGGCTGCGGAAAACTCCCTCTCCAAAACTGTCCACATGTGTTGCGTATTTTCCTTCAAAACGCAATTTTAGACTAACATAATATTGGCACGTAACGTACGTTTTGCCATTTGGATTAACTCGGAGTTCATTTTGCTCTTTTGCAGCGGAAGAGACATTACTGGAGACTGGACAGCAAGAGCCTGAGTCTCTTCCAGAACGACACCGGAGCCAAGTTCTACAAAGTAAGGACCAAGATCTCTGTCTCTCTCTCTCTCTGTCTGTCTCTCTCTCTCTGTCCGTCTTTTCTGTGGGAAAACATGAACGTGTCCTTAACGAGGGATTATTCAGTGACAGGGCGTTCGAAAAGACAGCAGAGTGAGGCTCATAATCCAGATTAGGTCTGGGCTCAGGAATATTCTCCACCCAGGGCTGAAAACAAAGACAGTTAGATCATCTTCCTATTACATGAATACATTCTGCTGCTTTTAAGTATGAAAACAAAGTGGAGCCAATTTATTAATTTACTTTTTTTAATAGGAATAGTGCAATTTAATGCGCATTTCATCTTTATTTTCCTAATTTATCTAAAGCTTCTCTTCTCTTATTCTGATTCTTTTTCTTCTTTTATTATTAGCATCATCATTATTATTACTATCTTGTATATTTTATAAAACGTGAGGCCCTTTCGGCTTCCCTGCTTTCACAGCGATTCATGCAAATTAGTTTCTTCCATTTTATTTCCACTAAATAAAGTGCTAAGTAAATTAAAAAATAAATCAGAGATTCTAGCATAATCTTAATCCGTTCCCTATGTAGACTTTTGAAAGTAAACTTTCTAATTCTATTCTAATTCTGATGACATGAATGTTACTGCAAAAGACAAGAAAAGTAGGAAAGACTTTTACAAAACATTACAATCACATTTTCACGTTATTTATACGTTTAAACTTTGTGAACATATTGAAGTAGAGAGTCGAACAGGCCCTGGGCTGCAGCAGCTGTGTGACTAAGACCGAGTTCTGCCGCGTTGGTAACTGTAAACTACACTGAGGTCACTTCAGCTCTCTGAAATTTCCCTTGTGGTTTCTCAAACTGCGGCCCCAGTCTCTGTCTCGCACTAACTGAAAGGTTAGCCTTACTAATGTTGCCGCGTCGAGCCGTGTTGTTGATACCAACAGACAGGTGGGACGTTTGAAGGGTTTTCGGAGGGACACTTTGAAACTACCGAAAATTCCGGCCTGGACCCGGCGTGACTCAGACGAATCTTCCTCTCGTCGCCGCAACTCCTACGAGCTGTGGCTGCCAGTGAAACGTTGTAATTTGGACGTGTAAAATCAGTCGTGGAGCGTGTGTGACACTTCCCCTTCGGTGGCAGCGTCCGAGTCACTCATTACACTGCCGCAGGGGCTTAATAGAGCAGTAATTACACACTGTGCACCGAGGGAGGGAGAGAGAGAGAGAGAGAGGGAGAGGGAGAGAGGGAGAGGCCTCCAAGGTAAAGACTTCCACATGTGTCTTTGCCTGCTCGGGTGTGTGTAGCCATGCCTCTCTCTGTCTGTGTGTGTGTGTGTGTGTGTGTCTGTGTGTGTGTTTATTTTTTTATTGTTCATGTTGCTTTGTGTGTTTTTGAGATTTTGACACCTCCTATGGTCACACATGTGATGATGTGTGTGTGTGTGTGTGTGTGTGTCTATTTTTTTATTGTTCATGTTGCTTTGTGTGTTTTTGAGATTTTGACACTTCCTATGGTCACACATGTGATGATGTGTGTGTGTGTCTGTGTGTGTGTGTGTCTGTGTGTGTGTGTGTGTCTATTTTTTTATTGTTCATGTTGCTTTGTGTGTTTTTGAGATTTTGACACTTCCTATGGTCACACATGTGATGATGTGTGTGTGTGTGTGTGTCTGTGTGTGTGTGTGTCTGTGTGTGTGTGTGTGTCTATTTTTTTATTGTTCATGTTGCTTTGTGTGTTTTTGAGATTTTGACACCTCCTATGGTCACACATGTGATGATGTGTGTGTGTGCGTGTGTGTGTCGAACTCTTCGTTTTGTACACATCTACAGTCCCGCCTCTTCTCTGACAGACCATCTCTCTCCGTCCCCGTCTCTATCTCCGTCTCCGTCTCCGTCTCCCATTAAATCCTGAACGAACCTCCTTTCCCCACTCGTCTCCCCGCGTCGCTCCGACACGCCCTGCCTCTGAAGGCGCGCAGAGGAAACCTCAGCGCGGACTCGGGTCCTCGGGTGTGTTTACTGACAGCTTTATGTGGTTCTTTATTGTCATCTTGGCACTGCGCTGCGTTTAAGACCTTCAGGAGACTAATTGAAGGCTAACTGTAAAGACGCTTTTCATGCTGCATAACTTTGGAGCTTCGTTTTGCTGCTTCGGCATCCAGGGGCGCAAAAGGAATAGAAATAAGAAAAAAAAATAGTCAAAGGCAGCATGAAGGGAATTTGTAATGGACTATTTATATTTTTGCAAATAAAAACTCTTAATTTTACAACATATCCACCAATCTGGGAGTCAAAACAGGTTCCTTACTGAATAGAATAAAGTCTGTAATGTACTTTCTCTCTCTGAATGTAGCGTCAAAACAGAACGATACACAGAGTCGTTATCTCTTCTCCCGTCTTAAACACGTGTTGAAGAGCTCATCTTCAAAATAAAGTGGAAAATATTTAATGTCAGCGATTGCTTCTCCTCACGTAGACTTGCTCTGGATTGTGTCATAAAACCGCGGAATGTTGGCTACAAATACCGATTTTGCTCATTTAAAAACTTTATTACAGGTTTAAATTCCACAGTATGGAATGAGTAATTAGTTTATTTGTGAAACTACAGTTTTTAATTCCCGCGTATGTGTGTGTGTGTGTGTGTGTGTGTGCGTGTGCGCTTTCTGTTCCGTTCATATGAGTGAATGGTTCAGATATGAATAAGCCTCATCTTCTTTGACTGAAGTTCATCTCGGACGTCCTTCATCCACCCCCGTCTCCCTCAGGGGAGGGGATCAGATTATCATCCCTGATGCATAATGTGAGATGATTTCCTGCACTTACAGATGAAGTGCAAAGGGACAAAGTGATTCTTTTGTGGATTCATGTCAGATTGCGTCTCCAGGAAGCAGCCCTCTCGTCTTCTTCTGTCTTGGTCCTCCTCCTTTCATCTCTCTTCGGTCTCTGGCCTGCTGCTCATCAGCGAGCGGCTCCCGACTCCGCTTTGGGTTTATACCTCCAATCTGATTAGTGGCGGTCGCGTGGTGGCTCTCTCACCAGGCATGGCAGCCATTTTCTCCATTTGGAAGCCATAAGCGCCCCTCGTTTGAAGATGAGACCCCTGTACTTGTGGCTTCTCTGAGGAGCCTTTTATGGGGCGAGGGGGCTTCTCTCTGTCTCTGCCAGATTGAGTCCTGTCACACTTCAGCGTGTACCCACAGTAACACACATCCAAGCGCACACTCTCCCGTGGAACAGTAGTTGTCGTGTCTTTGGTCTCCGCGGCTGGCGGTAGCGCCAGCGGCTCGTGCTCAGATGGGGCCTCTGGCTGGCCCTGCCTTGTAATCAGGGAACCGGAGAGCTTCAGCCGCCGCAGGGCCGCTCACGTGACCCGGCCCCGCTAACCACAAGCACTTCATCTGATACTCTGTGGTCAGCCACGCGGCGGGGACGGCGTGGGTCTCTGTTGAGCCCCCATTGGCTACAACCTCAGAGTGTTTTTTTGTTTTGTGACCCTCCTTCCTGCCTTTGATTTGACAGCGAGTTTGAAGGGGAAGGGGGCGTTTTAAAGAGAGAGAGAGAGAGAGAGAGAGAGAGGGAGAGAGATGAGTCAGGCAGAAAGTTAGAGCTGGGGCTTAATACTTTATCACTGCGCCGTGATTACGTGATCCAAACACTTCGGAGCCTCTGGAGTGTGTGAGTGTTGATTCTTCTACTTCACTCTGTTTGTTTTTATTTGAGTTTTTCTTGAACTTCTGTTCTGATTCTGGATTTACTTTTCACAGTAAGACTGCAGCTTGACTTGTTTCCTTGAACGTTTGATGATATTGTGTTTGGAGTGATTCTCCGGTGATGGTTTCTGGTACGTTGCAGCGTCGTGGAGATATTTGCCGTTCATTTACTGCCCCGTCGGCCTTTAAATGGACCCCTACGGATCCATGTTGCACTTTCCTCCACGGAGTAAAGTAAAGTTATGCACGATGCAATAAAAGCTAAATGCACCTTCTGGATTCCTAAATTGAACCTTGTTATGCCGTAATAACGGTAATGCCTTGTAAAAATCAATTTTATTTGGTTGTTTTTCTTTTTTTTTTAATGTCCTGCGTGTGTAAGATCTGCAACATTCTCTCAGATACTTTCCTGTTAAAAATCGAGACGTTTCAGTGTTAAGCGCAGGGATCCATAAGGGTCCGTTCAAGAACAGAGCAGGGGCCTCGAGAAAACACAAACTTTCAATAAAATCATGTCCGTTTGGACACAAATGTCCTTCCAAAATCATAATACGATGTAAAAATGCAATGCAATAAAAAAAAGGGACTTTATTGCACTGCACGTTTAACAGAATTGAACACCACGTCTCTTTCTGTGTCTCTCTCACCCCTGCACAGGAAATCCCTCTGTCTGAGATCCTCCAGGTGGAACCGTCCAGGGACTTCAGTAATCTGGCCCAGGGCAGCAACCCGCACTGCTTCGAGATCATCACAGCCACCATGGTTTACTACGTGGGGGAGAACAATGGCAGCCACTACCACAGCCCGGCCCTGGCTGCCTCGGGGGTCGGCCTGGAGGTGGCCCAGGGCTGGGAGAAGGCCATCAGACAGGCCCTGATGCCCGTCACCCCCCAGTCCAGCGTGGCCAGCGCCGCCGGCCAAGGCAAAGACCACAGTGAGTGCACCTGCTTTATGAATGGTGGCTCAGTACGTCTCGGGGAAATAGAACTAACGTATTATTCGTCACATCTTCATCAAAACCCGCTGAAATCCATCCGTGCTCCGTCTACGGTGACTGACAGTATTGTTTATCGCATCATCAATGAGAATAATATTTCCTGGACTTAAGAGAAGGCTGCAAAAAGGTCTGACCTGTAAATATTATTTTTATATTCACGCATGTATATTGGAATGATGGCTGAGGGTCCAGTGTCTTTTCATGTTAAATATTTTGAAACATTTGACAGTGAGACAATGCTGGGGACCTCGAAAAATGACTTCATTAACATTAGGGGGCTTTAGGGAGAAACCCCTGGATTAGCATCTGTTGGTCAAATGAAGGAAGCTGTGGAATCTGGTTCTGTTTTTCAATGACAATTCAAACAAATTCTTTATTTATACTCGAGAGACGGAATGAATACAGTGGCATCATTTGCAAGAGTGCTGAGTTTACAGAAACGAACGGGACAAAAAGGAATTAAAATAGACAATGTGACGTCTGCTTCCTACATGAGACAGATGAGAGAGAGAGACAGAGAGTCAAACGATGATTTGTGAGTGCTGAGTGTAACTCATCAAATCAATGGGAAATAAAGAATAAACAACAATAAGAAAGTATCACCAAATAGGATAAAAACAGATACATTTAAATGTGATCAAGTTTTTATTTTATTTTATCTTATTTTATTTTGTTTTATTTTATTTTATTTTATTTTATTTTATTTTATCGTATTTTATTTTATTTTATTTTATTTTATTTTATTTTGTTTTATTTTTACTATTTAGCCTATTCTTTTACAGCCACCTTGATATCCTTTTAACATATTGGATTTTTATCTTCTTTATCTTCATCACACGCGTCATCTTTAGCATCTTTAGCATCTTCAAGCGGCTCTTTTGTGATGTCATGAGGATCAGATCAGCACCTTTTCATTTTTTGAAGACTTTTGCACATTTTTTTGACATGCTAAATAGTGCTCCTCCTGACCAATTAACCAAAATTTGAGTTGTGATTTCTGGATGAGGTGTAGTTCACCTGTAATACTAGAGAGGATGTCTCTATATCTGGTGGATGTGCTGTCCTCCACACACACACACACACACACACACACACAGACAGACACACACACAGATGTCATGCTCATTAGCGGTGTGCGTGCACTCTCAGTCAAGCAGAAACTCATTATGTCGTTACGTATGTGTGATCATCTCGGCCGTTCGTGAGCCCAGTTTGTCTTCCAGGATGAAATGAAAGATTCCTGTGTGTAACATTAGCTAAATGAGCGCAGCACATTGTGGCTTTTATCTCCTCTCTCTGTCCATGAGCGACCATGCACAGTCGGAGAGGTCTTGTAACTGAATATTAGCCCCTCAGGCTGTCCAAATTCCCAATTATGAAACTCAATGCATACTTGCTCCATTCAGTCACACATAGCTTCCCAGATCAATTTTATAGCCAATTTATTGTGTAATAAAATGCTTCATTATGTGCTGCTGTGACTTATTGCATGCAGCTGTGATAAGTTTGATAGTTGTGAAATGAATCGGAGTATGTGTGCAATGCGCCCCTGCATAGGATGACTTAAGGACTCACTGGCTGCTTTATGCCTGGATAATGTGGTGTTTACACTCACTAAATGTGGAACCATCATGTGTTTCCTCCTCCAGAAGAGCTGTCCATCAGCATATCTGTGTCCAACTGCCAGATCCAGGAGAATGTGGTGAGTGGGCCTCCTCTCTTACGACCAGACGCTGTTACACAATTTCCCAGCACAGTTGCACTCATGTCACATTACAGTAATAATGTGGTAAACTGTCAATGTTTATGAGGTCGGTACTTTGCCAAAATCTCCAGTGCAAATGAGGAAGCTGGAGATTTTGTTATTTTTTTTTTTGTTTTGTTTTTTTGTTAACGGGACTTTCGAGTTCTTTCCACTTTCTTTCACCGCTTTAAGTAAAAGTAAGTTATTTGGCAAGAGCAGAAAAATGTTGACGTTGAATTATTTTGGAATGATGATGATGATGATGTAACAGATACTCGTCGTCAATGCGTGCCTGCAAAATATGTGAGTGTCGTATCGTAAAAAGGAAAAATCTAAGGTTCGGACGTTTGTGGAAATACTGGTTAAGTCCTGGAATTGGGTAATTGTGTTTTCCAGGTCTGGAAAAGTCTTGTAAAGTCATGGAATGTAATTGTTCTGATCAGACTGCTGTTTTTTTTTTTTTTTGTATGAAAGACTATAACAGAATGACAATGGGGTCCAGGCCGATGTCTCGTGTTGATGTCCGTTGTCATAGTAACAGAGTTTTGGGTCACCTCTGGGATTGATTGATGCAAACTTGTATTTTGTTGATAAAAGAAGTTTTCTGTCCCCGACGTGAGAAACGCCAGACAAATTTGTTTCAAACGTCCTTATGATCCAAAGTAAATCTAGAAGTTAACCTTTACAAATTCAACGATGCTGTGTTTGGGTGTAGGTTTGGAAGTTTCAAAATGTATTCGAGCCCTGAAATCGATTCTGTCTGCACAGGATATTGCCTCCGTGTACCAAATTTTCTCGGACGAGGTGCTGGGCTCGGGCCAGTTTGGCATCGTGTACGGAGGTATGTTGGGTTCTCGTGCACCTCCTGCACATCCGATATCGTTCTGCTTTAGTCTCACTGACATTGGTAGGATTTTTCTAAGCGGTTTCCACTCTGACATGCCAAACCAACGTTTTTTAAGGAAAACACCGAAAGAGCGGCAGAGACGTGGCCATCAAGGTGATCGACAAGATGAGGTTTCCCACCAAGCAGGAGAGCCAGCTGAGGAACGAGGTGGCCATATTACAGGTAACTCACGGGAGGAGACGCACGGAGGAGACTCGCCTTCGAGGCTTCGAGGCTCCGGTTGTAACTCTTTTCTCTCTTGTGCCTCTCTCTTTTTCTTCAGAATCTGCACCACCCCGGTATCGTGAACTTGGAGTGTATGTTCGAGACGCCGGAGCGGGTGTTCGTCGTCATGGAGAAGCTCCACGGCGACATGCTGGAGATGATCCTGTCCAGCGAGAAGAGCAAACTTCCCGAGCGAATCACCAAGTTCCTCGTCACACAGGTCAGTGCTCAGGGAAACGCTTGGATTTGTTGAAACCGTCTGAGGGGTTT
>OMNV01016944.1:11774-40318 GCA_900303265.1 Brotula barbata
ATGGACAGGAAGGTGGCTGCCAACTAAGGTTATCATTAACTAGCATCGAAACTGAAATTATTATAAAAGCATTTCACTTACTAAAAGCGAGACACGCAAAAGTCAAATTAAATAAAAATAATACAATCCAAAACTAAGTTCATCCCTCTTAATAGGTTAATCAATAGGCGCTGTCGTTAATGAACAGTGGTTTTAAGTCAGGATGTAAAATACTTCATTACAGTACTCCTGTATGTTTTAGGAGAATTTGTACTTAAATGAAGTATACATATTTTTACGAATTTTTACTTTTCCAGAACTATTTATCTGAATGAAAATATATATTTTTCTTCATGAATGGTAAAAAAAAGGTGATGTCTGCAATTTGCAGACTAGGAGATGGGCATACGACTGAAAATAGTGGAAGAGTTTTTAATTAGCTTAAGTTGAGTTACAGTACGTGGTAGATTTATGCTAAGTATTTATGAATGCTTTCCCAGGCAAAATGTGAAGTTTAAACAGAGCACTACATAGTTGACAGTTTAACTCATTTAATGTGTCCTCTAAAGTTCAAGCTTAAAAAATATATCATAGTCATGATAAATGCACCGGCAACTTAAATATGGTAATGAATACACAAGACAATAACAAAACAGTAAAAAATAAAATAACAGGTCAGCGGGGGTCAGACCGAGTCAGGCAAATTAAATAAGTATAATAAATTTAAAATCCATTGGGTGGATTTTCAGGGGAGGGAAATTTAAAGCGCGGGGGAATACAGCTAAATGGGAGGGTGGAATGGTGAGGAAAGCAGCTGTGGAGGGTTGCGAGGATTGGGTGTAGGTCTGACTGCGATCAGAACAGTCTAAGGGGGACTAAGTTGTGGAAAACTTTAAAAGTCAGCATAACAATTTAGAAGTATAATCTGTATTGGACAGAGGAGCCTTATGTGCTGGGTGAATGTGGTCAGTGGTCTTAGTGCGGATGACTATTTGTGTCAGTGCTACGGATGATTTTGAGTCTGTGGAGAAATATATTAGTGATGCCAGGTCAGCGTTGCACTAATCAATTCAGGTTGCAACCAAGTTTCTTGCTTGAACACTGTCATTATGCCACAGTGCCATTCTTCACTACTCAGTGGGTCGATAATACGTTGTAGGACTACATTTTTCTTTTGGTCCTGCTTGTTTCACATAATGACACATAGCTACATATGTTTCTTTTTGATCAGATTGCCACAGGTATTACTATTTGAACTGTGATAATCCAGACTACAGTCTTAACCTAAAATACTGCATAATCTGAATAAGTTCTTTTCAGTAAACAATTGGGATTGATGAGATAAGGGTTTTTATTATTGTATTATGATTTATACAGTATAATGGAATGGCATATTGGGTGTGGCTGTTAGCATCGTTGATTTGGAATAGTTTTGCACGTGTGATGTTAGAAATGGTTTATTTAATAGATATTGAAAATTCAATGAAAGGAACAAAATCTGATTATCTATATATAAGTTAATTTAAAAGAATAAATGTTTTTTAGAACTGGTTCTTAACAATAGTTTGATACAACTGTTAGTCTCTGCAGTAATCCAGTATATGCATATTGTCATCCTGATTGAATTTTCAACTTCTTCTTCAACTGAAAGACAAGTTTGGGACCTGCAGTCATCTCCAGTATTTGCATCAATTATTTTGGAAAGTTGTGTTGTGAGTTCAACAGTGAAGTATGCTGCAAGGTTTGAGATGATCTGCACAGAGGCTAGAGGATTTCAATGGGTGCGTCCACTCATCTTCATGGTAGCCCCCAGATGTATCATTTACTGTGAACATATGACAAATTATCCATGAGATAAGAAGCAGTTGTGCTTTATAAGTGAGGCCGCACCAAAATGCATTTGTAATAAAGCAACTAAATGAATGTCATGTAGACTATTTGCACACTCAACTTAAAAAAAAAAAATCATGTATTTGTATGAGTATTTGTTTATCTTATAGCAAAGATATCTAATGTGTCTTTGCATGTTGCTCTACAGGTGTCTGGCCTGAAGGCTCTTTACGAGGCAGAGCTAGCTGATGCTCGACGTGTTTTGGATGAAACGGCTAGAGAGAGAGCCAGGCTCCAAATTGATTTGGGCAAGGCACAGGCTGACCTGGATGAAGCCACTCGCAGGTAATGTGCAGTATACCTTATAAAAACCACCACAAATAGAACACAAATGGTGCAAGCTAATCAAAGATGAGCAGCATCAAAAAAACAAGATCATATTTATCTCAGACTGTAGCTACGAACCTGAATTTCAGTATAGAGACTCAGTTACAGACTTAATTTTATTCTACAGACCTTGGGTGGTTAACTGAAGTAAGACTGTAACAAATAGTTGAATATATTGTATGTACGTATTTGTATTATTTTCATTGCTAAATTGTCACCTCGACTAACAGTGTTTAAGAATATTTTAATATTTTTAACATTGTGTGCTTCAGCTAGACAGACTGGGTCAGTGGTAATTCTGTATAATATTTAAACATCTGTTTTTGCAGTCTAAAGAAGAAGGACAGTGATCTTGCGGCAGCTGTGTCCAGGGCCAGTACTTTAGAGGGCCAGTTGAATCAGAGTGAAGCAGCTCTCGCTACTGCTGTGAGCCAGAATGCCTCACTCAGTGCTGAACTGGCTGATGTGAAGAGCCTGCTTGCCAAGGTGCCGTAACTACGTTTTTTGAAATTAAGAACTAGCTATTAAAAAACCCATGATAACATTGTTAATTTTTCAATAGTAGTCGTAATATTAGTGTAAAATGAAGAGGTGTACAACAGAATGATGATCACTCTGAGACCAAACCAATGCTACATGTTAATAGTGTAATAGTCTGCATAGCAATGATAAAGCTGAGGTTGTAGACACTACAGTTTTGGGGGACAAAAATGTATTTTACAGCTATTGCTGGTTGACCCCACTCATTGTTAATTTCATTTTGGTGTGCCTATACATGCCAACATAGCGATTGCAGTTATCCTTTTATCTGATCTTTAGGCAGAAGATAGCCATGCTGTTGCCAAACGGCAGCTGGAGGCAGAGACTCTGATGCGTGTTGATTTGGAGAATCGCTGCCAATCAATAACCGAGGAGCTGGATTTCAGGAAGAGTATGTTCGAGGAGGTAAGTGGTTTGTACGACATAGTGGTGTGATGTGGTGCAGATACAATCCATTCCAGAGTTCGATGAAATTGTCTGACATAAAAAAAATTGTCGTTTGAATTCCCCTCTATTTGTGTTTAGGAGGTGCGTGAGTCCCGGCGCAGACAAGAACAAAGAATAGTAGAAGTGGACTCTGGAGCCAGGCATGAGTATGAGTCCAAATTGGCACACGCTTTGCAGGTATGTGGAGAAATGAGTGGAGTTAGAAAAAATCAAACTTGACATAATGTCCTAATACTGACTTTTCATATGGTTACAGTGTTATCTAATAAACCTAAATAATTTCTCCATCTTTTATGGTGGCTATTAAGCATTTGCATTGTGTGAGTCTGACTATGGCTCGGCATACGTTAAAAACTCAGGCATATCAATTAGTAATCTAATCAGGCCCATTTATTCCACCAGGACCTGAGGAGGCAGCATGATGAGCAAGTTTCTCTTTACAAGGAAGAGCTGGAACAAACCTTTCAAGCCAAGGTGAGACCAAGTTTTTAAAAAATAATTTTTGTTTCATCCATCCCCCTCTTGGTCTCCCACTCATAATGTCTTGGATTGCCCTTTAGCTGGACAATGCCAAGGTGTCATCAGAGATTAATGACAAGGCAATGAGTACAGCCAGAGAGGAGCTACAGGAATCCCGTATGAGAATAGAGAACCTTGGATATCAGCTGAGTGCCCTGCAGAAACAGGTACAGCATAACCGTCCACCTGTACAGAAAACAGAAGCATTTGTCTCAGAATTCTGCCATTTCTGTGGTTTTTAGTATTAAAGTCACTCAGTTTCATGATTTCATTCTTATGGCTGGTTAAACTGTGTTTGTAGGTGGCAACCTCAGAAGACCGCATCAGAGAGTTAGAGGAAATCCTGTCAGCAGAGCGAGACAAGCACCGCCGTACTATGGAAGCAAAAGAACAAGAGATGGGCGAGTTGCGAGACAGGATGAATGCTCAGCTCAGTGAATACCAGGAGCTACTGGATGTGAAGCTAGCTCTGGATATGGAGATCAATGCATACAGGAAGCTCCTGGAGGGAGAAGAGCATAGGTGAATACACGCACAGAAAACTTTGAGACAGCCAAAGTCTTATTTGTTTTCACTGAAGCGTCTGCAGTAAAACTTTTGTGAGACTTTTGTATGCAGACTTTGTTCATTGAAGTACAGAAAAGAAGAAACATGCTCTCTTTAGACATCGCCATGTGCTGTTCAAGTTGCCTTGGGACCACCTAGGTGTCCCTTGATGTTTTATGAAAATATCCTATGACCCAAAGTTGTTCATACTGTATTATTGACGTGATACCAGATTTTTACTTGCTTTTTATCATCTCATTGTCCGTTGCTCTGCAGTGTAGTTAGTTTTTTGTATACCGCCATGGGTTTTCAACTGGTGGTTTGTGTCTGTAAACTTTGCTTTAATATAATTATTTAATTAATTGAATTACCCTATCGGCTTGGGCACACAGGATAGTAAAGTTGGGGCAGAAATCTGTGCCTGACTTATCAGTGGTGGCTAACTTACCGGTAAATCTGTTCTTCTCTTTAGGCTGAAGTTGTCCCCCAGCCCCTCATCTCGGGTCACCGTTTCCAGAAAAGCAGGCTCTTCTTCCTCCCGCATCTCTAAGAGGAAGAGGGTGGAGTTGGAAGCCTCGGATATGGCCGAATTGGCAAGAGGAGAGGGGCAGCTCCTCGTGTCAGAAGAGGCCACAGCTAGTGGAGCAGTGACCATATCCCCCACTGATATGGATGGAAATGCTGTCACACTCAACAATGATACTGAGCAGGTTTGACTACCTGCATACTTAACTCATCCACTGTTGAACCTATGAAGTTCGGGGAGGTCAAAATGTCAAGGGTTCCACAAACAGGAGGGGTTCTCCTTAGTCCTAAGTGTAAAATAATTAGAAGGCTTTAGGTGAGACTGCCAGGCTACCACTGTGTTTGTATTTTGACTAAGTTGTGTTTCACAGGATCAACCTTTGGGAAACTGGAGACTGAAGAGACAGATTGACCAGGGTGAGGAGGTCATCTACAAGTTCTCTCCAAAGTTTGTCCTCAAGGCTGGGCAGTCCGTCACGGTAAGGAATAAGAAGTAGAAACCAGGGAAATCCAGACATTTCATCCCATTGTCATCTAATCACTGGTCTTGACGTGTCTCCCTGTGTTTGTTGACCTGCACTGTGTGTAGGTGTGGTCTGCAGATGCAGGTGTTGCTCACAGCCCTCCATCTGACTTGCTGTGGAAGAGCCAGACTACCTGGGGAACAGGAAATGAGATTGTTACTGCTCTGATCAATGCAGATGGAGAGGTAATATTTTTAAAATGTCCTCATCACCGTATTGATGTATGTAAAATTGACATTACAATGTCTATATTATTTTTATTCTGTTTCTTAAACAGAATTTCTGTTTTGTTTGTGTGAGACTTATGCAATCTAATTCAGTGAACAACCTTACAAAAAATATATTGTTTTAAACAATGTCAGAAATGTGTCCACCAAACACATTCCTTTCAAAATAACGGCAGTCAACCAACCAAATCACAACTCCTCCATTTGTCCCCATCTGTCCAGGCCATATAGCATTGAAAATTATATTTATGATACTAAAACTGTCGGTAGCAGTCTTTCCAGACAATTATTTTTATTAATTTGTTTTATGTATTTAGCATTAGTAGTGAGCGTACACGTCCACCAGGTTTGGTACATAAGACTTATTCATTCATGAGATGTGGCACTTTATGAAGAGTGAACCACACCCATTCAACTTTGGCAGCCAATTATAGCAAAACCATAAGGAATATCAAAAAGAAGATATGACTTTGAGCTAGCTCGGCCCAGATATTCCATTTGTAAAATTTTGTGAGTTGCCCTGAAACTGCAGGACAAAACACAGACTTCTTCTTCTAATATTCACGACTATAAATATCAGAACTAGGCTATTAAAGTTAGTTTTCCATTTTCCCCGTATCATAGTGTGGTTTTGCAGCATTGTATATCTGTTCTGAAATACGTGACTGCTCGGTCCCACAGGAGGTGGCTAGACGAAGTGTCACTAAGACTCAGATGGAGGTGGAAAACGGCGAGGAAGAGGAGGAGGTGGTAGAAACGGTCAGTATACTAAGACTTTTTTCAATTGGTTTCGTCCAATCTGCCTGCTTTAAAAGCATAGGTAACCTATTGTAATGTTGTAAATATGTCTCAATTGGATGTTTTTCAGTTCAATTTGATATATATATTTGTGTTTACATGTTATTGTTATTTATTGGCTCCTGTAAATCAGTTTTGAGAGCCACCTTTTCCTGTTTAGCACACTCTTTGTATTTCCTTACACAGCACCACCAAATACACAATTCTTACTAATGACAGCTGAACAAAATGACCAACAAACCGTTCACTGCCGTTTCTCAGTCATGATACTAAGGTATCAATGCATGGCATTGCCAGCATTACTAGCTAACTACAAATTAGCACTGATAACTTGAACAGGTTTTCAAACCAGAAAGTGAGAGCGTGTCAAGATCTTGCCGCATTTCAGAATTTATTGAAACGCTCAGTTTTACTTTATATAGACTGCCACTACGTAGGGAGCTCATAGATTCAACTACCATTGTTCAATTACCACCCTACTACAGGGTAATGGCGGTGAGACTGTTTTTAGGTCTCGGTGAGAGTTTCCATTTGTTTGACTTGACTCAGTCCAGGGGGTGATTGCAATGCACCCGGTTCAATGCACCCTGTCTGGTTGTGTGAATGTATATCCATTGTATAAAATCACACAGAGTTCAGCTGTGTGATTAACCCTAACTGTGCACTCTGACCTTTGCTGTGCAGTTGTCCTGTGAAAATTGCCTTTTGATAATGTGAGCTTTTGTGTCCCACAGGGCAAGAAGGTGTCCTCCAGAGAGTGTGCTGTCATGTGAAGCCTTTTTTCTTCTCATCGATGGCTTAGTCTCCCCCCCATATATATATTTTTTTTTCTAGAGCCACCCAAATGTTTTCCAGTTTATTGCCGAATGTTCTTTTTCATTGCTGAAGATGATCTGAGGCATTTTGGACAAATTTCTAAAGAATTCAGTTTTTACCGTGTCGCTCAACTCTGGACCTGCTTTAATACTGACTCATTTCAAATTTGGATAATGCATATACTTGCAGTGCAAACATCTGTGGATCACACCAAAGTAGGAAAGCCCTCGGCTGAAAGTTTTTGAGAAAGTCCTCCACTTTATTCACGATAAGGTATGCTGATGAGTAATCATTAGTTAAGTTTTGCTTGCCTGTAGAGGTACTGGACAACCTTTGGATAACAAATATCCAGCAATTTTGTAAAAACCCATAAAGAAATCTTTACTATTCGGGTGGTCCACCTCAATGGATTGGCCTCACTGAAAAGGAATCTTAGTATTTCTGTCTGTGTTCTGTTCTGTTCATACTGGGGGTTTCACTTTGAAATGGTACATGATGTGCAATTTTATTGGAAAATCACTTGATTAGTTATGATTAGATTTTTTTTTTTTTTTTAAACAGCCAACTGTGTGTTGTAGGATTTCAGAGCTTAGACCAGCCACAAATGAATTCTCAGCCTGTGGGTTCCTTAAATGATCTCTTGATCTTAACTATCCTGATCTTGTCCTACAATGTTTGCCCTCACTTATCCACATCTTTGTCTTCAGTCTTCTGCTTTTCCCATCTTGTTTTTTATTCAAACACATTATGAAAATGTAATCCAGTGTTATTCCAGGTGTCTGACAGAATTTAATTAAGTCCAGCATAAATTTTGAGTTTTGACATTGGAGTGATGTTACCCATCCAGTCATGTTTTGTGACTGTACTAGGTACAAGGATTTTATATTGCTTTGATGACCGATAGATGGAAAAATAGTTAATCCGGTGACTCCCCTTGTTTGGCCTCAGTGGAAGGCATTGCTGCCCTGTACGTTAACACACGACGTGCAGTGAAGTATGCTTTCACACCAATTTGTAAATCTTTGAGCTTCCAGCCATGAGCTGTTTCCCCCTCTACTGAATGTATGACATTATTCTGCCTTAAAATTGTTTGGTTTTTCAGCTGTTAAAGGATGCATCAGATGTTAGTGCAAAGAAAACATTGTTAAACACTCAAGTCCTGAAATAAATAAATAGGACAGACAACGATGATTCTAAGACTGAGACAACAAAAATGCTACAAGGAGTCACTTGATTAAAATTATGTCAAATCCATTTAACGGTGTGCCACCCAAGTGAGTTAAATTGATAAAACTATATCTGTATAGTTCACATTACTGGATATAGCCTCTGGGCTGTAATAGCTCAACTTAGTTTTTGAGTTATCCTCTGCTACAGCATCTGTGGTGCCTGCCACAAGTTCATTTGATCAAATAACCACAATCAACTCCATCTGTATCTGTTCATTGGCGAGAGAGTTGGCTACACTCACCAATGTGTCAGCGTGGTTCAAAGGCAGTACTTAAATTTTGTACCGTCTTTGCATCAAATGACTAGATAGATCTCTTTTTATAAAGAAAAACGGAAAACATCTATATGAACCCTTAAATGTCTTTGTAATCCACTTTTTCTTTTAATTACTCCAAAAGATTTGACTGAAATGTTTCTTAAAGAATGTTGTTCACTGCTTTTCCACTTCAATTCCCTACATACTTGTCAATTTTTTGTGTGCGCACACAGTAATGCACATGCATAAATGTAAGAAGCAGTCTTTTTTTTTTTTTTTTTTGTAGAGTTGTCTGACATGTTCTTGGGGGAACAACTTTGAAACCTGACATCAAGATGACAAAACTTTTTAAGATATTTCCTGAAGTCAAATGTATTGAGGGTTTCAAGTAGAACGTACAACATCTCTGCACCTTTAGGTAGTTTGGGCATTCTTTTAAGATTTGTTGTCTTAATTTCATGTCATTTACCTGAGGGAAATCATGTCAAGTTATAACTGTTAAGTTTGATGGCACAAGTGGAGCATACCTGAATCTTGATTTTTTTTTCTTTTTTTTTTCAAACACTCCATTTGGACGATGGTAATATTTCCACCAATGTCACCATATAATGAATCGCATATAGCTTAAACAAAACTGAGCAAAGCTGGTAGCAAAAGCTTATAGAGGCATGGGTTAATGTCTTTGAAAATTAGCCTGATAGATCCGTAGGTTTATGGTCATAAAGTTAAAAAATGTGATCACATTTGACATTGATATTTTTGAACTTGTGTAAAAGAAAACAGGAGTCTGCGGCCTGATTAGTTAATTAATAATACAGAGTTGTTACAGGTTGATTCCAGCATGGCTGCACTTAAAATCTGGGGTAGCCAAAATGTCTCTGGATTTTACTTTTGGTTGGTGGATAATGGCCATGTAGCCTTACAATTGTCATTTAGGGCGCTATCATTGAGAAACATTCTTATTGGTAGTTTATCTGGCCAACCTTAATTTTCAAGTGAAATGACATGACATTGCATCCACTGTTTCTGTGTACATGGTGTGCAAGCAGATAAGCAACATCTGTGTGATGCAGTGACCAATGATGATATTTTGTTGTTGCATTTTGCTTTAAGGTGAACTTGATTTTCCTTGGGACAAAATATTACACCTTTTTGTGTCAAATAAACATCCAAGGCTTTTTGTTTTGGATTGTATTGCATCACACCAACATTGCTTTTAGTGTGTACACCTGTGAATATTCTGGGAAACTGATTTTTACCTTTGTGTGTGTGTATGCTGTGTTTTACATAACTAGATTTTTTTTGTTTTTATAGGATTATCATGTAATCAGTTTGTGTACATGAAATACTTATTTTGTGTTCAGGACCTCCAGGGTGATTAAGGTTGGGTGTTCATGACCTGATTAGCATGAAAAGCAATGTTAAGTGTAATTTAGGCTTTTGATGAAAACACTACTCGTGCTCTGCTGACAATTTAAAGCTCTCATTTGGCTAATGAAAGCAATGTTATTGACACATTTGGAAAAACACAAACTTGACATAGGAATCAGAATAGTAAATGTACTGTGATTAATATATTTTCTGAATATGAGCCTCACAGTTAACATAAAGCCCATGTAGAAAACAAGAATGTATTTGATGGTAAGTGCCGTTGCTCTTTACAGTAGTTCTCTCTTAAGACTGTTCAGAGGAAACAACCTTCGACACCCAAGTTTTAATCACTATAGCAGAGACCTGTTATTATTTGGGGTGGGGTAATGCCAAATGTCAATTTCATTATTCATGATTGTTAAACCTGTTATTGAACTACTTTTTGTACACAATAAATGTTTTGCATTTTAAATTCCAAATCTGTAATTACTGTCTCGTGACACACCAAAGATATATTGCATTAAGACGTGGAAAAAATGACAAATAACTTGTCGAAACTGAAAGATCAGTGGTAGGACATTTGTGGCATTAAAGTTCCAGATTGTTACCTATACAAGCTCTCACATTGGTCCCATATTAGTTTTTTTCCCTTCAGGTCATCCTAAAAAATTATTAGAAAACAAAGGGAAATGGAGCCAATTTCACACCTGCCAAAGTATCTGCAGGCTTATGTGGAAAGGAAATCAATTGACATTTGCAATAAAAACATACCACAAAGTGAAATAAGGCTTTATTTTGCAGTATTTACCATTAAAAAAAACCTCTTACCAGAGGCTACACCTTAGACTTGTTGCTACTCACCTAACATCCTCTGGAAACACTCATAAGGCTCATAAAAGCGCACACAACGGTAAGAACTACCTCAGAGCAAATCACCTTCTGTACATATATAGACGAATAATGAGTCAACTTTAACTGCCAATTAATGTGAATGACGACTGTTACACTATATATACTCATGTATAGCATATTTGTTGATTGCTGTTTGATTGTAATCACTGAAATTGAGTTGTTCATATTCATTGAGTGAAGTTGTAAGTATCAACGTGTCCACTGGATGGCAGTTATTTGACAAAACGTTGTTGCCGTGAACCCCGATAGCAACAACAGAAGAAGAAAACTGACACAGACGTTTTCCGGGTTGGTAATTTGTTTTGTAGTCCGTTTAACGGGACACCGTTCTCCAGGATGCTGCTGGTTTTGTCTGATGAACATAAGGAACATTTGTCGTTTCTGCCAAAGGTTGACGCTGCAGGTAAGCGGCTCGTCACTCTGCACTGTTAGTTAGCTGAGTTAGCTAACCTAGCTACGTGGTGAGCATCAGCTGACCGCCCTCTCCCGCTCACAGTACATTCTCAATTCCTTAACACGTTTAGCACTTTTTGAAAGTAAAGAGACTACACTCTCTCTCTGTCCCATAAGTTTTTATGTATGTTTCCTTCTGTCAATATGCAGCAAAATAACCGGAAAAGCATTCAACCTCTGATCCAAATGCAGTGACTTGAAAATGTGTTTTAATTGAAAAATAAATAAATATGGAGGTTACCCTCCAAATATATGCTTGTCAATAAAGCAAATTAATAATATTACACACCGTTATCATCTGGTGTTTCAAGATGTTTTTACTGAAATTCAAAAAAGGAAATTAATTTAGTTTCTTTCCCCGTTGAGAGAGGAATTCTGTAGTAATTGTACATTGAAATATATATAAAGGATTAAATATAACCATTTATGTATTACTACTCCTAATATCCTGTTTGGGAAGTACCATTTTCGCAGATGAGAATACTTTAAAGCTCAAACTAACGAGAGAATAGAAAGATTATATTAATTTGTTTTTGCACAGTAAAAACAGAGCGTGTGCCACATACTGCAGCGGTATAATCTCATGATGGTAAGGATGGTTGATGATGGTATAAATTTTGTATATATTGTATCTTGTATATATTGTCCGAATTGTGCTGTTTGTTCATTTTTCCGTTCAGTGGTGGGTGAGTTCGGTCGCATAGCGTTGGAGTTCATAAGGAGAGGAATCAGCCCCAAGGTCTATGAAGGAGCTGCCAGTAAGACTCACTAAGCAAACGCAATAGGCGAGAGAAAAATAACACAAAATAAACATAATAACATTGCACAGTTAGTGTTTTGCTACCACCGAGTTTCAATGTCTCCATGTTGCTATGCTGTTTGCAGGGAAGCTGTGTGTCCCTGTGGAGATGGTGCAGCATGGAGTGGAAGGCCTGATGTTTCTAATGACAGAAAGCTCCAAACACACGGTGACTCAAGCATTCAAACTTTACCCTTAACATTCTCATGCTCATCCAACTATCTTTAATTTGGAACCCACTGTTGATACCACCAAACTTGTCTCAGTTCCTCAGTTTGCATCTGTAAAGTCTTTTTCAGGCATGGATTTGGGTGTCACCATTCTGCGGTGCATGACTTCCTCCCCTCAATATACATTCATCCATGTGCATTGATTATTTATGATAAATTTATGGTAAATGTTATTTGCTTTGCAACAAGGTGAGCTGCCTATTGCTCTCTTTGTGCTGCAATGTACGTCATCAACAAGTTATTTTGTCATCAATGATCAGTCGCATTTAACAGTGACGGGTTTAAAGCAGAAGATGGTGCGTAACTGCTGTTCTGCTCATCTGGCTTAGGTTGATAGTAGTGGAGCTCTATATGTCATATGACTGCTTTTTGTAAGGATGAAATGTAGAATACATGAGGGTTCGGCCAAGGCAAGGCAAACTGGATTAACAGTGGTAGCATCTCACTGCTTTGTCTGCAGTTCTGGTGTGACCTCACCTTCAGACTGAAGTGAGGCTGAAAGGTGAGGCATGATCTGGACATGGTCACACTGTCAGGAGAACACGTGAGGGCCTGCAGCCTCTTCAGTCTCATTATCAAGAATTTAATGTAATAATAACACTTATATGACAACAACATAACAATATGTGGAGGTTTTATCTGTGGCCGACGGTTTATGGACAAAACAACAAATAGTCAGGGACCTTGACCTTGTCCAGTGACCTTGTCATTTTAAGAAATGTGATGAAATGAAAACATTGTGAATTTCATCTGTCTGTTTCCAGTCTAATCGGTTTATGTGTCTTTCTGTCTCTGCCTAGATCTCAGAAGTGGATTTCTTAGACTCAGTCTTGGTTTTGGGGTTTGATGAGGAGCTCAACCAGTCCCTCTTAGAGGTGAATTTTAATCACTAAAAATTATCTCGGGATAATCTAACGCTATATGATAAGTTCCTGTTTTCTGTGCTTTTATTTATTTTTCTTAATTAAAGTAAATAGATGCTAATATCAAATCTGCTAGAGGGTTTTTGCTTTCTGCACAAAAGTAGAGAGCGCTGTCTAACAGGTGGTTGGGCACCGTAGCAGTTACTTTTTCCTGTCTCATCAGTGACCTAGTGTTAGTAGCAACAAAGTGACGAAGTGTCTATGATTTCACTCACTCACTGACTGTGTCATGGTTCTCTTTGCAGCTCTATCTGCAGCACCGCACCCAGGTCCGCAGCATCCTCAGTCTGCTGCCCTCCAACTTGCCTGCTTACCACAACCTAGAATGGAGACTGGATGTACAGGTGTGTGTCTGGTCACTTAGAGCTACTGTTCGGCTCTTATGGACTGTATACTGTGTCTGTATGTGTATATATAAACTGTATATATATACATATATATACACTATATATGGACAATATAGGAGTAGGAGTATGTTTATATGCTTTCTGTTTTGTTTTCATGTCTTTTCATCCCACATTTATTTGTAGCTGATCAAAGATGATGCTCAAATCAGAGACAGTCAACACAAGGGTCCTCAGTACTGAGTACAACTCAGGCCTCAGTAGCATCATTCCTGAGACAAAAAGAACATTTCCTGTCACCTGACGCACTTTGGGCATAGGAATGAAGCTGTTGTGGGGACGTATTGTAAAAAAAAAAGTGAAATTAACAGGCTTTTTAAAAATAGACATTATCATTTTGACCTGATTTTGATGTTTGTTAGTTTTGTTTTTAGTCTTTGTTTTTTCTGTCATCTCTTATTTCTGTCTGTCTCTTCTTTCTACCAGTTGGCGAGTCGTTCCCTCCGCCAGCAGGTTGTGCCCATGCTGACAATGCGGTTGCTCCTAGCAACAGACGGTGGAAATTGTAGTGACAATAGAGCCAGGATTGTTCAAACAGACATCACAACGCTGCTGCATCTCATCAACACACTAGAGGCTGCCCTTGCTGCAATGAAAACCAACTATGCTCGTCGTATCTTGCGCAACATCAAATAGTGTCCCCATATCACATCCTGACTGACGTTGAATGGGCACTTGAGCATTATAAATTAGTCTTAAAGTCGTGTCTACACATCCTGTGGTCCACTGTTGGTTGTTTCTCTCGGTCTGATCCTCAATGTCAAATGAGATTTTTGTTCATATTAAGCAGCTGCCTACAAACATTATGACCAGTGAACGAGTCATATAGTGTGCCTTATAACTGCTCGCTTTGGATGTGAGGTTTCTACAGCACAGAGCCACACTTAGTGGTATTTTGCCCAAACTGTCAAGAGAGATTGTGGCACGATGACACACAGAATGCCAGTGATCCAAACAGAGCATAATTTACATGCTGATGAAGATGCAGGTGAATGTGTAAGCCCAGCAGGAGGTACACAGCCAACCCGTTTAATGTTTGTTTCTATATAAACATGAATGCTGCATATTGTATTGTCAAAATGCAAGCCTTGGACTATTGTGATTTTTGTTCTGCATTTTGAGAGAGGAAGTGCAGAATGATGCATTCAGACATGAAATGGAATGTAAGACTAAGACTCAAAATGCACACGCTGAAGCATGGGAAAGAGACTTGGTGCCAATAGAATGTGTGTGAGATCAGATCAAATCTTTCCATTCAAATAAACTGGCTTAACAACTGAGTGGTCTTATAAATAAATCAGATTTGTTGATTAGTAACATGTGTGGCAAATTCATATAAATATCTCCCAAATTTCATACTTCCAATATTTACTGTCAAACAAACGGCAAAACAGTCATGAATGACAGAACCTGTGCTACATTCAATGGAGGGGACCAGAATCAGTCAGAATCACACTAAGCAGTGTGAACAAACAAGATCTGATTTTGTCACATAAGAAGTCTATCTGATCTCTAGAAATATGTCTGTTGTGAGAATTGTGTACTAGAGATGTTTATATCCAGAAAACACGTGCAAATTTGTGCTTGAAGCCTTCATTTTCCATACTTTTTTGAATCAACTGTTGTTTTCCCAATATTAACTACATATCCAACGTTGTACTGGAATTTTAGAGTTTAAAAAACATAACAGGCATGAAACTGTAACAAGAAGCTTAAGGTTACTTAAGGTTAGCTACATAGAACCTTCGCTCATTTTGTTCCAGGTTTTTGGAACGGAAAAGCCCTGAATTTCAGCAGTTTCTGAAATATCCCTCTGAAATGTGAACTTAGCTATGGTTGTCTATGTTTGCCGTTACTGACACATTTAATATGATGCTGTCTTTTGTGAATCACCTCATGAAGTAAAGGTAGATATTCAGCATTGTTGGATATTCATCAGTCAGACACATGCTGATTTTTTTGTTAACATTTAGATATTTTTACGCTGATTTTTAAATACAGAACCCATGGCTATTTGTTGTACATTTTTATAAACTTTTCGATACTCATATTCACAGAATCAATACAATTGGGTGAATTGAGTAAGACATTTGTACCATTAAATGTAAAACTTTGGCATTTTGATTTGCCTTAAGAGTGTCTTTATTATAAACCATCTTATACTAATTTCCTGAAATTGCATCTGATATGTTTGGTATCCTTGGAAACGTTGCACATTTTACTGTTCTAAAATAAACTTCATTTAAAATAGATCTTGGAAATGGAAATGGGTCAATCTTCATGAAGCTTCATTTCTCCCAAAATGGCCAATATTCCCAAACACAGCAAATATATTGGGATGCATTTTGGGGAACAACGCAACAACCCAACACATCCAGAATAAAAGGAATTTTAAATGAAAGTAAATTACCACAAATATGTAAGAATTACTGTAGATACACAGGAGAGTTTTGTGAAATAATTCACAATTAATGTTTTACTCAATATTTTAATACATTTTATTTTTCTACATGGTACACTCAATTATCAAAGGTCTACAATCTGAATCAGCTAGTCACATTTTTACAGTCCTTCAAATATCCCTAAATATTTTGCCTTTAACTTGTACTCAATCATCAGTCAATATACCGGTGTTCAATTGGTCAACATGTAAAAAGCACGAAGTAAAGGAATCAAATGCAAAAATCTCTGACCACACTCCAGTCCACTAGGTGGCGCTAATACACCGTTCTATCCACCCGACACCAAAAGAAGAGGAAGAAGAAGGCGAGGCCAGTGTGATGCCGTAACAGTTCATGTAAGTTCGATGAGACATACTTCTTGTAACTTGTTCTTACATTTATTTAGAATGTATGAATTACATATTCGTTGTACCGGAAAATAACGCAGCCAGAGTTACAGAAATATGTAACTAATTCTTGTAGATAGTTGTTAACCTAGCTTGCTGAGGTAACGTGTCGGGTGCTCCACGTTCTCGTCAGCCGTGGGTACGCACAAACTCACACGTATGTTGATAAAAGAGAAGCAGCAAGTCTGTAATTGAGTAGAATAGAATAGTACCCTTTCAAGTCAGTGGCCTATAAATAATTGATTCTACCACCAATCGAAAGCATAAAAATCTATACATTTTGTCATTTTCATTGATTGTTTAGCCATAATTGTTAAACGTTCTGTTTATGACCCACTGAGTTATTTCATTGATCATTTCATGAGAAATGTCTGTTTGTCTGTACAGCGATATGGCCAATGTTGAGCAGGTTAATGCAATAGGAGAGGTTCTGGTGGATCCAGAACAGAACCTGACCCGCCGCTTCAGGGCTTTGTTTACTCTCAGGAATCTTGGAGGTAATTTCTCTTCTGTATTACATTCACACATAACAAGCAATATTTTTTTTAGATCATGCTAAAACTTACTTATGACTAGATCACTAATTTATTCTTGCTATATCAGTGCAGTGTCACTGTCATAATGCTAAATGCCATATGACAGTGCACTTAATCGTACACCAGTCATAGCAGATGTCATCAAATTGGCCTAATGAACAACATTTAAGAGTTAAACTTTAAATGGGACACATTTGTTTGTAATGTCCTTTTTTGTGTGGATGTTAACCTGCGTCATAGGTGTTGAAGCCATTGGTTGGATCAACAGAGCATTCATTGATAAGTCGGCCCTGCTGAAGCATGAGCTGGCTTATTGTCTGGGACAGATGCAGGACAGACGGGCCATCCCGGCTCTCATTGCTGTACTCAAAGACACACAGCAAGAACCCATGGTCAGACATGAAGCAGGTAATGGTGCACAGACACACCCAAATCTGCTTCAAGTCCTTGTAAGACTTCTCCACTCTCCCTTTCTGCTAGAATCTAAGGGGGTGGGGGGAAATCAGTAGTGTGATATGGTGTGTGGGATTAATATAGTGCTAGGTCTGGTTTGCATTTTGTATGTCAAGCTATGTTTTTCACAACAGTATGGCAGCATTTCCAAAATTCGTTCACTAAAAAGAATTTTGGCTGGTGGACTGGTGAAACTGGTACAGCAACCTAGCACAAGACATCACCAGACTACAGTCAGACCACCACCAAAGTTGAGGAGGCAAAACTGCTTGATAAATACTATAGAACTTTCTAGGCCTCATATATTCTTCCACACCACAGGCCCATACTGACTATGTATGTGTGGAAACCTTATGTTTTCCTTCTCTACATATACACTTTCAAATAGCAAGCTGTTAGTGCCTCACTCAGTGTCCAAGGACAAGACAAGCCAGAACAAGATGGCCTGAAGCGCTCACCTCCTCTCCCTGACCCCGCAGTCTCAGCACGTCTCAAACACTGACATCTCCTGTGTGCTGCTCATTTGATCAACTCATTCACTGACTTTGCATGTGACTGTGTGTGTATCTCCCCAACATACTTTCAGCTATTTTGCATTCAAAATACATTTTAGGGTAAAAATATCATAAGTACACTACACTTTCTGATACAAAGATAAACATATTTATATAATCTTCTCTGTTCATGTAGAGTAGCTTTTAGAGGTTGTTCAACGGGTCGAGCACAGGGTTCCAGGGTCACTCAAAAGCATACGGACCTGGTAAATGAATGACAATCAATGACAATGTGTCTGAAAACATCTCAGTGCTCTCAGACCTGTGTCTGAAAACATCTCAGTGCTCTGATATGGTTTTGTTGTCACTCTGTGTGTCACCCTCTTTGTATAGGCGAGGCCCTTGGAGCAATTGGTGATCTAGGAGTTATGGACCTACTGAAGGAATACAGTCAGGATCCAGTCATAGAGGTGAGAACAAAGCCTTCTACTTCTCACTACTATGTGAGTAACCTTCTTTTGCCCTAGCATAAGAGAACATTATTTGGTTTTGTTATGTGCATCTGCTTTAGATGAATGGTCCCTACAACCCCAATGGCCTTTTTCCACGCCAGAACTGAAACCTAGCAAATCAACTGACTCACAGACATTTGCAGCAAGTCTCCTAAGAGAACACTTGTTAAACCTTGGTTCTAACATGAAACAACAACAAGTCTCATCTCTGTCATCCTGCAGGTTGCAGAAACATGTCAGTTAGCTGTTCGCAGGTTGGAATGGCTGCAGAGTGGAGGAGATAAACAGGAAGTGAATGGACATATGGATGTGAACCCCTATTGTTCTGTGGACCCCGCCCCCCCAGCAGTAAAGAAGAGCGTGTCAGAGCTCCGCACAGATCTGTTAGATGAGAGCCTGCCACTCTTTGACCGCTACAGGGCCATGTTTGCACTGCGCAACATGGGCAGCGAGGAGTCCGTGCTGGCACTGGCAGATGGTAGGAAATCACTCTTTTTTTATATTTGTATGTGTTATATAGTTGTATTTCAATAATTGCATTGAATGGTAGTATTTCTATAAATAATGAATGTGTGTGTAATATATACAGACATATGTATTATTATCAGGATGGTGGGCTACAGTTTTATGTGTTACCATGTGAGCTCATTTCTTAACAAACATTATTTACACTGTCTGTTTTTATTTCACCATTGCATAAAATCTGTGTGGGCTTTGTTTATGTGCAGGCCTGCAGTGCTCCAGTGCTCTATTTCGTCATGAGATTGGTTATGTCCTGGGTCAGATGCAGCATCCAGCAGCAGTCCCGGCCCTGCGTGCTGCTCTAGAGTGTTCAGGGGAAAACCCCATGGTCCGGCATGAGGCTGCTGAGGCACTGGGATCCATTGGCAAGGAAGAGTGCCTGGCTGTACTTCAGAACTACAGAGGAGACAAAGAACGTGTTGTCAAGGAGAGCTGTGACGTTGCTCTGGACATGCTGGAGTATGAAAACAGTGACCAGTTTCAGTATGCAGACGGACTGGTCAGGTTACAGTCTTCCTCGTCCCATACCACATAAATCAAAATCCAAATATTTCATTACAGGGTTTTCCACACAACACTTATCTGACTGTTTTAGTGTAGAGATCTTTATAATTCAATACGAAATCATTACAATGAGTTATTTGCTGTATTTATGTCTGAGATGTAAATCATCTTTGAAACATGTTTTGTGCTCATTATTGAAAGTATTTAAGAAGCAAAGTGATAATGGAATTTAGAGTGGGGAGTACAAACAGTTCTTAAGTTTTGGATTTGTTTTTTCTCTTTGTGTACTACTTCCTTAGCTGTGGTCTGGAACATTGACGTGCACAAGCAGTCTAATGGAATGCAGCTCAGATAATTTTTATACTGTCTTAACTCGCTTCATAGTGTTGTTTAAAAAAGATAGAGCTCAATCAGTTTCTCTGTGTGTGGACATGCAGTGATTTGGTCAGAAAGAACCCACACTGTAAACGGAGAGAACATAATCAAGAATGCTGTTTCCCAGTTTATGATGGGGGAAACCCAAGCTCATTTAATCTGGTAATTGTATTACATTACATTATTCCAGACTACATAACATGGTGAGCAGTGAGCTGTTACCAGAAATCTCTATCTCACAGCTTGTTTACAGCAATATTGCATTTTGATAAGTATGATTACTGTACATTACTTTTTGCCCAAGTGGTACCGTGCTGGTACACTGCTACATGTAAAACCTATTCATTGTCTCTGCTACAGACTAAAACTCTTAATTGTGACTTCCTTACAAACCACAGTAAAATTAACAAATTAACAAAATTAACATCAATCTTGTTTATGACCTGATTTTTTGCTCATAACTTACACAATCTACTTTGTAATGAATTATGGTATATAGGTAGGGCATCAGGATAAGAAAAACTTTGACTAGTATAATCAGTTTGTATATATATTAACTTCAGAAAAAGAGATGGGGAAACAAACTTTGTAGACATGAACATCTTCTTGATGCCTGTTCATTTCCCCTTCTCTGTGAGCCTAACAATCATTCTGTATGTCAATAATTTGACTAATCTGAAGACTATCACAAGGTATAAATGCCGCTGTGAGAACCACAAATTCTTTACAATTAAGTTATAATCCCAAAAAATACTAACATTTGTTGCTAAATTATTGATACTCAAGTATGTATGAAGAAAAACCAAAGTTGTCTCTCATATGAGGTGTCATGTTGCTAGAGCAACGAAACAGGTTTCACAGAGCACGTGACGAGCGCGTGCCAGTCTCTACATTATTCATGATGCAACCAATCATGAAACGCAGCCTCATGAATATTCATGAAGCTGCCTTCGGCTCGCCTTCGCGCCCCTGTTTTCTCTGACGTTGGTTCTACGCAGACTGACGTCTTTGCTGATGCGATCCGAAGAGAAACATGGTGACGGTAGCAAGTATGGCGACAGTGGCTGTGACGTCACCCGTGCCCTCTGAATATGTAGTAGGCAGACCGTCACTGCATTCCAGAGCGGAAACCTTGAGGTGAACCGGGCGGAGGAGACAGTTCCGAAATGGCGACCTCGGATGGAAACCAGGAGGCGAACCGACGGAGGCAGCAGGCCGCGGCTTCCTTCAAGTCTTTCCTGATGAAGAGCAGTACGGAAAGCAATATGAACCTGTAAGCAGTGACGTCAAAAACTGATGTCCAGAATAAAGTAGAAATGTTTCCAGAAAAAAAGTGAATGTTGAAATGCACTCAACCCAAACAAATCAGCCCAGCACAATGGTTCAGCCCAAATAATGATAATAATAATAATGCGGTGTTTAATACTCAGGTATAACTTACTTGCATACATACACATCTTTTATTCTGACACAGAGGCTGACTGCATATGTCCTGTAACTCAAATTGGAATTTGTATATTTGCGTATTTTTGTTTAAACTTATTTTTTAATTGACAAGTGCAGGTAGAGGGGCTGGTAACTGACAGTTCTAACCTGACAGATGCTTCCTGCGGCAATGACATGTCCTAAGAAGGAAGCAGTGGCTTGATGAAACCCTAACGTTCTCCACCTTGACTAAATTTAGTTGTCTAGAATACATTTCAGGATTTTACGTTTGTAAAATTGTAAAATGAGACATGATCTTTTGATGTGACTGAGTGTGAGAACGCTTTAGTTTCTAAGAGTGACCAGTCTGTACCTCACATCATTACCAAAGTCTGTTAAGTAGTGACTTTTGTAAATTAAGAAACTAGAACTGAGGTAGCCTAATATTATAGAAGTAACATCCAAATCTGTTTTGGTGTATACTTGAAGAATAAAGTAAGAAAATGATCCTTATGATATTTTGTTCCTTTGTGTAACAGCTATGACCACCTTACAAGTATCTTGGTGAAGGTGATGGAGGAGCGCCCACGGAATGCAGTCGATGTGATTGAGGACATCAGCTGTGATGTGAAGCGTGCTGCGTTTGAACACAAGCAGAGCACACTGAGAGACCATAGAGAGCCTAAAGCCAATGAACAGCTGGCTGAACAGCAGCGGCTGCTGTTTGTTCGGACAGAGGATGCTGAACAAGAGGACGAACTGGTAACTCCAACACACCATCCACATGCACCCAACAGGCACACTGTCTCTGCTAGTTCAGAGGTGAAACACAGTGTTGCGTCTGAATCCTGTGCTGCCCTTCGTCATTTCTGCGGGTTTTCTCCATGTACTCTGGTTTCCCTCACCATCTACAAAACCGCAGCACCAGATTGTAGATCTGGATTGTAGTGTGGCTCATAGATGCAATAGGTTAAAAGCAGAGAGCATATTTTGGTATACTTGTGTGTGTGTGGCAGTGACAATCATACTGTATCATAATGTTGGTACTGTATAAATGCGTACTAAACCCTCCCACTAGTGCAGATTTTTACATTGGTAAACATTTGGACAGGGGGAGAAATTCAAATTCTTGTTTAGTTTTTATGTAAAATGGATCCGTATTCGTCTGTGCTATCAGGAGGAATCAGCTCTTCCTAACGTGAGTGAGCTTAGCTGGTACCTGGAGCAGGCTGGTATCGGTCTGGGCAGAGAGGAGACGCAGAGGATCTTCTTGGCACTGAAGCAACTGGTGGAATCACAATCGCTGCTGCGCTGCCGCCTATGGGGAAAGATTCTGGGAATTGAATCCAGCTACTTTATTGCTGAGGCAGAGTACAAAGAGGGGGAAGAGGACGAAGAGCCAAGTATAGAGGAAGCAGCTGAGGAAGGGGGAAAAGATGTGGAGTCTGATGAGGATGAAGAAACTGAGGTATGTTGACAGTCTACCTGGTAATCATTGATCCTTTCTCAGTACAGCACTGAAATGACCTTCTGTCTCTTTTGTTTTCAGGTTGTTCCACTGCCTCAGTCGACCTACAAACCACCACCTGCGGTGCCTAAGGAACCCTTGGGAGCAGGTGCTAACAAGCGTCTTTACTATGTGTGCAAAAAGCCTGGTCTGCCCTGGGAGAAGCTCCCATCTGTTTCACCTGCACAAATCACAGTTGCTCGCCAGATCCGCAAACTCTTCACGGGCAGACTGGATGCCCCTATCGTCAGCTATCCACCATTTCCGGGGAATGAAGCCAACTATCTGAGAGCACAGATTGCTCGCATTTCTGCTGGTACTCATGTCAGCCCACAGGGCTTTTACCAGGCAGGAGAGGAGGAAGGAGATGAGGAAGACGAGGAGGTCCGTGACAGCTATGAAGTTAACCCTGACTTTGAGGGCATTACAGCTGTTGAATTGGTTGAGTCTTTGGCCACGTGGGTCCATCATGGTCAGCACATCCTGCAGCAGGTAGGTGTCCAATCAAAGCAGTTTGTTTCTTCGTTTCTACATTTAATTAGTGTAAAGTTAAGAATGTCTTTTCCAAATGTGTGTGTGCGCGTGTGTGCAGCGGATATTTAATTAATGAGCCAGTAAATGGTGCATTCTAACAGTGTAGAAAGAGTGAATGCAATGCATGAAAGAGGCCGGAAAAAACTCAAAAGATGGGAGAATAAAGTTGTCAATACTGAATATGAATTGTCATGTTTCAAATATGCAGTGCAACTTTGAGTTCTTTCACTGTGAGGACAACTGTAGAACCTGTCGCTTATGATCGATAAATCGAAAGTTTGATTTATTCAATTAATTTTTCAAACGGCTCTAATTTCATCACTGCCCAGTGGTCATTTATTTCCATGAAGTACAGAAAGAATCCTATTCAAAAGTACTGGCCCACGCCTGCACAGGTTAACGTGAGGTATATTAATCAATGAGCACAAAAATGGATGGTTTAAATATGGACTCCTTCAGGGCCGCTGTTCCTGGGTTAACTTAGCTTTGGAGTTAGACGAAGAAACCAATGAAGAAGATGATGAGGAAAAGGAGGAGGAGCCTGACGAGCCTGAGCCAGAAGTGGGACCACCTTTGCTCACTCCACTATCACATGATATAGGTCAGTCTTTGCCTTTGTGCATTTCATTTCATAAACGTGAGCTGTTGGAGAGGCAATTAAGCGTTTTCAATATGTGTTTGTGTCAGAATTGTTTAATGTTCCTCCTTGGAGCTGCCGGCTGTCCTCCACGCTCATACCTCAGCATGCAGTAGCAGTGCTGCGGTCCAACCTCTGGCCGGGGGCCTGTGCGTTCGCCAGCGGAAAGTAAGGAACAAGACTTGATGTGAGCTTTTAATATCCTGACTTTCTCGATTGAAAGCAATCTCATAATCTTGTACTGTGTGCTAATCAGGAGGTTTGACAACGTATATGTTGGATGGGGACTGAAGTATGCAGGAGAGGGGTACAGCCCACCCCTCCCACCTCTGCCGCAGAAGGAATATCCCAGTGGAGCAGAAATTACGGAGGCTCTCGACCCAACTGTGGAAGAGGAGCAGGAATTGAAAGAAGCATTAGAGGAGCAGCAAGCTGCTCAGGACGAAATGGAGGAATCAGATAACGATGAGGACGATGACGATGATGACGACTACTAAAGTTTCTAGACTGTCAGAATGTCCCAGTTGTTTTGTAAAGCCTATGTTTGTGGGGAGGACCTGCATTTATGAGGCTATCAAACTGCCAATCCCAGCTCAGATACTCAGATGCTCAGCACTGTGGTATTCTACGTTGGATATAATATTTATACGGTACAATAAATGGTCATGGCTCAAAACATTAAGTGAAACTATGGAAACCTTTTTCATTTTAATAGAAAGTTTTGTATTGCATATTACAGGACCCAACAAAGATTTATGTTACATTTCTAGGTTGTACCGGTTCTAGTTAAGCAACAAAGTGTGATGGATGGGTGTAATAAGGACTCAATGGCTTAGTTCATGTTTTGCTGTAATTTTATCTTTTTCAAAAACATTTTTAAAGAAGAAATAACTTAGATATTGACATCAGGATCTTGAGTCCACAGAAGCCACTTATCCACCTAAAAAGTTCTGATTTTGGAACAAGTTCTGTTCTGTCTCCAAGGAAGCAAGCTGCTGTCTAGAGAAGTGGACAATTTGTTGAATTGCACGGGTAATATAACACACACCCACTCATGATGTAAACATGGTTCCCACTTCAGGACTTGTGCTATGGACAAAGCCGCTCAGCAAACATTTTGTCTTGAAAGCGTCTGAACCTTACCCTCTCTCCACAGTAATATTCCTCATCAAACCATTTCCTGGCGAAAAGCGTGGTGCTGAGCGACAGTGAGTGTGAGAGCTACCATCCAGGATGAAAGAGCATCCAAGAATATGTCAGGAAGATTGCATCATGGAACAAACTGTAGCAGAAAACAGGGTGATGAAAAGGAAGAGGAGGAGACATCACGGAAGGACAAGCCTCTCCATGGGATGTACCATCGCCAGATAGAGGGTGCGACCAACATCATGAAATCCTACCAGGGCCTTGGCTACAAAAAGCTGGCCTGAAGGACAGCGCAGAGGCTCTGATCATGGCAGCAGGCCCTAAAGACAAGATCCATAGAGGCGGGGGTCTGCCACAGCAGACAGGACTTGGTGGGCTGGGTGCAGGCTGTGTAAAGATGCCTCAGCTGGGACGCTGTACACTGAGAAGCATAACCAGGTGGCTCGGATAGTGTACAGGAGCACATGTGCCAAATATGGACTGGAAGTCAAATGGGGGACACCACCAAAGGTGGTTGACAACAGCAGAGCCAGAGGTCCTGTAGGACTTCCATGTTCCAGGCTGACAAGCAGCTCCAGGCCAGACAACCAGACATTGTGGTGGTTTACAAGGAGCAGAAGAGGGCAGGTATGGTAGCTGTGGCAATCCTAGCCGACAGCAACATCGGAAAGAAGGATTATGAGAAGATTGAACAGTTGGATAGTTGAATTAGGAACTGGAACAGATATGGATGGTGAAGTCCAAAGTGGTCCCCGATGCAATAGGAACTCTAGGGGCTGTGACCCTCAAACTGGGAGAGCGGCTCCACAAGATTCCAGGAACCGCATCGGAGGTCCCTGTCCAGAAGAGCATAGTCCTAGAAACAGCTAAGATCCTGCACAGAAACCTCAAACTTCCAGGTCTCTGGTAGGGGACCAGAGCTCGAGGAAGATAACGTCCAACCTATGGTAGCATCAGAGGAATATATTTTTATTATCATTATATGTATATATGTACATCATGAATGGGGCAGCTTGTATACAGAAAATGAATCTGCTACCAGAACTTTCACTGGACTCAGTCTGTGTTTTGTATTGTCTGCATACAGAGGGTAGTGTAGTAAGTGGATGCATTGCTTTTTTTTTTTTTACTAAACCACAATCACATTGATTACCGGAATGTTTTCTGTTTATATCTTACACTTTGCAATAAATGCAAGAAACTTACATCATATGAAATGACAGATTTAACACCAGCAAATCAGCAATAATCCGAGAAATTACGATTGCAGACAGAAAAATGGCAGATGAAGCAAATAAAAAGGGATTTTTCTCTTTCACTTTCTGAGTTCTACTGATTTCCCCACGAGCCTGACAACCACTCTGTTGTAGTAACCATAGCAACCAGTGAGCGTTGTGCGCGTGCTTCCGGCTCTTCGCTGAGAATTAAAAAGTCGAGTAAAAACGAGCGTGTCGGCCTTTTGGTTCCGTGTGTACAGAACCGAATCCAGGCGGAAGAAAGATGGAGACTTCCAATGGAAAGCAGGACTCGAACCTTCGGAGGCAGCAGGCCGCGGCTTCCTTAAAGTCTTTCCTGATGAAAAGCAGCACGGAGAGCAAGACGAACCTGTAAGAAAGGAAGAGGAAACTGATTGAACGCTTCTGTAAAATATTTACAGGCCTCGGAATGAGCTCTGTTTTAGTTTCCGGAATGAAGGAGTGATATTTTTAGAAAAAAATCGAAATAAACTCGTTTATTACTCTCACAGTTATAATAATCCGGTGAAAACATTTTTTTCATAACACGTTGAATTTCCTTTCAAACTTGACTGGAATTTCACATATTTTTGTTGTAATTGCTCAGCATGTACAGCTTATGAGGCGAGATTTTGGATTCCTCAGCTCCCAAACTTGATTCACTTTCCTTCCAGCTCTCCAGCTGTAATGACGCACAAAACACCCTGATTATTAATCCTCAATCAGCTTCCTCTTTGCCCCTCCTCCACCTTTGTCTCCATTTGGTGTAGCTCAGCTTTATGCCTTTAGATGTAAGTCAGAGGTATGGATGATGCCTTAAATTAAAGATGACACCATTTGACCATAACTCGCTAGCAAAACAAGTTTGCACAATGATATGTTTAGGATGAAACTAAGGGTGAATTCTAATTATCCTGAACACCTCCACCAAGACCCAGCAGTCGTTCATTTAAAGCACCATCTTTTAATTAGGAACAAGTAAAATTTTGTTGTTATTACATTATTTTCTTTTGCAGTATTTCTTTGTTATTATAGAATAACTTGAATCCGTTTTGTTCTGGACTTTGTGAGAAATCCTCAACTCATCTTGTTCCTCTGCGTAACAGCTATGACCACCTTACACGTGTGCTGGTGAAGGTGATGGAGGAGCGTCCACAGAATGCAGTTGATGTGATTGAGGACATCAGCTGTGATGTGAAGCGTGCTGCGTTTGAACACAAGCAGAGCACACTGAGAGACCATAGAGACACTGAGGCCAATGAACAGCTGGCTGAACAGCAGCGGCTGCTGTTTGTTCGGACAGAGGATTCTGAACAAGAGGACGAACAGGTAACTCCAACACACCATCCACATGCACCCAACAGGCACACTGTCGGTGAAAACACAGCGTTAGGATTTGAGGGTGGATTTCTTGCATTTAGTCTGGGGGCTTTTGAAAGTAGAAAATTAAGATTTGTTGTTACCTCTTGACAATGAAACAAAATTTCAAAAGTTACCCAAGACTCATTTTGTTTATAATACCAAAAGTGGATGTTTCCAAATCCTGGCTTTGTTTTTGTTTTTTTGTTTTTTTTTAACAGTGCTTAGTCTGTATCATCTCAGATTACATAGACTGTAAAATGAATCTCTGTTTTTCTCTGATAACAGGCGGAATCAGCTCTTCCTAACGTGAGTGAGCTTAGCTGGTACCTGGAGCAGGCCGGTATCGGTCTGGGCAGAGAGGAGATGCAAAGGATCTTCTTGGCATTGAAGCAACTGGTGGCCTCACAATCACTGCAGCGGTGCCGCCTATGGGGAAAGATTTTGGGAATTGAATCCAGCTACATTATTGCCGAGGCAGAGTACAGAGAGGGGGAAGAGGACGAAGAGCAGAGCATAGAGGAAACAGCTGAGGAAGGGGGCAAAGATGTGGAGGCTCAGGAGAACAAAGAAACTGAGGTATGTTGACAGTCTACCTGGTAATCATTGATCCTTTCTCAGTACAGCACTGAATTGACCTTCTGTCTCTTTTGTTTTCAGGTTGTTCCACTGCCTCAGTCGACCTACAAACCACCACCTGAGGTGCCTAAGGAACCCTTGGGAACAGGTGCTAACAAGTGT
>OMNV01016944.1:40338-80084 GCA_900303265.1 Brotula barbata
CTGGTCTGCCCTGGGAGAAGCTCCCATCTGTTTCACCTGCACAAATCACAGTTGCTCGCCAGATCCGCAAACTCTTCACGGGCAGACTAGATGCCCCTATCGTCAGCTATCCACCATTTCCGGGGAATGAAGCCAACTATCTGAGAGCACAGATTGCTCGCATTTCTGCTGGTACTCATGTCAGTCCACAGGGCTTTTACCAGGCAGGAGAGGAGGAAGGAGAAGAGGAGGAGGCGCCCTGTGACAGCTATGAAGTTAACCCTGATTTCGAGGGCATTCCAGCTGCTGAAATGGCTGAGTCTTTGTCTATGTGGGTCCATCACGTTCAGCACATCCTGCAGCAGGTACATTTGTTTCTTAGTTTCTACATTTCATTGGTGAAAAGTTAAGAATTTGTTCTTAAGCTGGGTCCAGTTCTATCGTTGGCGTGTGGCCATTCACCAGCATGAATGGTTGAAACAATCTTTTTTTTAAACTACTAGAGTGCACAACAATAGGAATTGATAGTGTTTGGCCCATATGAATAACATAATGGCAACATTATGAGGTGACAGGTGATCATGGGTCTGACAAATCTCTAGAAGTGTTGTCTTGTTTCCTTTCCACTTCTTTCTCATACTAGGACCATCTAGCAAAGAAAAAGGGATTTTAAAGTTGTTTTAGCCATGCTATGTCTGCTTTACAAGGGAGCCCCCTGCATTTTAATATACAATATATTCCCAGGGGTTAAATTGACTGTTGATTTGTATGTTTTTAAGCATCTCAATAAAAATATGGACTCTTAGGGCCGCTGTACATGGGTTAACTTGGCTTTGAAACCTGAGGATGAAGGTAATGAGGAAGGAGATGATGAGGAAAAGGAGGAGGAGCCTGATGAGCCTGAGCCAGAGGTGGGACCACCTTTGCTCACTGCACTATCACATGATACAGGTCAGTTTGAGTATTTCATGTCGTAAATGTGAGTGTTTTAACTGCAACTAAGAGTTTAAATATGTGTCCGTGTCAGAAATGTTAAATGTTCCTCCTTGGAGCTGCCGGCTGTCCTCCACTCTCATACCTCAGCATGCAGTAGCAGTGCTGCGGTCCAACCTCTGGCCGGGGGCCTGTGCATTCGCCGGCGGGAAGTAAGGAACAAGACTTGATGTGAGCTTTTAATATCCTGACTTTCTCAACTGAATCTCATAATCTTGTACTGTGTGTGTATCTAGGAAGTTTGACAACATATATGTTGGGTGGGGTCTGAAGTATGCAGGAGATGCGTACAGCCCACCCCTCCCACCTCTGCCACACAAGGAATATCCCAGTGGAGCAGAAATTACAGAGGCTCTAGACCCGACTGTGGAAGAGGAGCAGGAATTGAAAAAAGCCTTAGAGGAGAAGGAAGCTGTTCAGGAGGAGATGGAGGAATCAGATGAAGAAGAGGAGATGGAAGACGACTGAGGACTGTTTCTAAACATTGAGTTTGTTGTTATCTTCAATTAGTCTTTGTCATGTCAGAGCCCTGTCTGGCCTGGTGTTTGCTCACTATCTCGTCTCTCTTCACCTGTAAGTGAGCAGCTACATGCATGGCGATGGTGGTCAATGGGCGCAGAAGGACCTCTAGGTCTCCTCTGGAGGTGCTCTCTGTACATAGACCAATGAGTTAGTTTGATTTAACTGTTCATAGTATAAATGCAATCGTAATGATAGTATACTATCATTAATATAAACTATTAATTTGTCTACTAACTTGGCTAGTTTGTCTGCTACTTTTTTCTTTCCCTCTTTTCACATTTTGGCAGCTTAAGCAGTGTTGCCTTTGCATCTGTAGTATGGGGAATTTCAAAGGTGAAATTTCATTTTTAGTTGTATAGTGTATTTAAAGACAACTCTAAACAGTACAGACACTGATTGGTCACTGGCTGTGATGTGTACGAGACATCAAGACCAGGTTGGAAATATAAATAAAAGAGGCAGGGGTAGAAGAATTTAAAATGAAATTGTTTATCTTATATGGTTTGCTGCAGGTTGTTATTTGACCAAAGTGCCCCACCAATTTGAGAGTCTGTTGATTACCTTCAGCTGTATCTGAAAAAAGGTTACACCTTCTTTCTTTATGACCATAAATTTACTTCGTATAATGGGTTTTATTATTCAGTTGTCCTTCAAAGGACTGAAACATAGAGGCAGACAACACAACTTCCATTAACACTTATGGCACAGATTTCTGTGTGCCCACTGATTCTGTTTATTTATTTGACTTTGACTTTCTTCAAGAGGTGAAATGATCTCTAGTTCTTAAAGAAAATTACAAAATAATAAAGAGCGATTGATGTCTTCGGTTGCAAAAAAAAAATATTAGTTCATATTGAGGAACAAACTACAAAATAGGGAGCGCATCATCAGCCAAGGAATTTTGAATTTTTTTTCTTATGCAAAATGGCATTGTCTGCCAATCAACTCTGTAGTTTAAATGGATGGAAGTCAAACAGCCAGTAAAAGTGAGAATGAAGAGATTGGGCATCCTTGTTTGATTCCAGATTGCAAAATAATATTGGCCAAGTATCGAATCTAAATTTATCGAGTCTAAATTAATTACACAATTATTTAGCGGACATGCGGCTCTGAAAAAGTAACCAACACCGTTTTTCGTCATTAAACAACTAACATCTAAGAATAAAACAGTGTGCTCCATAATGAGATCATAACAATCCACTGTAAAATCAAAATTTAAAATTGACCAAGTAAAGATAGAATAGTGGGGGCGGGGCTTTTTTCGCCATAATGACCTTCACCCTCAGAATTTATCCATTTTTTTCTTAGAATTCTCAGATTAAAGGCCAAATTGACCTTTTCCTTTGGGTGACACTTTTTCTCGGCCCTAAGCCACTCAGATATTCCATGTACTTTGAAGATTTATCCATTTTGGTTTTATAACTACATATCGATATCGCTTTAAAAAAATACTACACGCGTTACTACGTCATTAGAACGCGACGTAAATAAGATAGGGTACATGCCGTAGAATGCTCCAGATCAACATGGCTGCTTGTAAGAAGATGCTGATTGCTGCTGGTCAGCTGAACAGAAGTCCAGCTGTTTTTGTCAAACTAAATTGTACCGGAGCATTGCAACGCGGCGGCGGCAGCCACGTCTCGGTGACCGACAGAGCGACCATGAACCGCTTTTTGACGTCCCGCCTCTACAGCACCACCGGGACCTTACACGGAGCACGCAGCGCTCCTTTCCCGAACATTCCCACCAGCACACAGATGACAGCGGCGTGTAGGGTCATCGGCAGGTCGCGCCGATGGATGCGGGTTGGGAGCTCTTTAAGCGGGCAATCCGAATTTATGGTCCCCTTATGGCGCTCCAGCATCGTCCCGGATAGAGCGTTTGGTAACCGGTCTAGCGGGGCAGGATTTTCCGGGGAGGACGGTGGTGAGAGCGTTGGCTCTGGGGGAGAGGAGTCCGGGGGAGACGGGGGAGGACCCTACAACGGATCACAGATGACCGCCCTCACACCGATGATTGTGCCGGAAGTGTTTCCCAACGTGCCGCTGATCGCCGTGAACAGAAACCCGGTGTTCCCACGCTTCATCAAGATCATAGAGGTGAGAGAGTGGAGAAGCACCGTGGTCGTCCTGTGCTGCGCTTTCATTGGTTTGAACAGGACAGAGGGCTGATGCAACCACCGCGTCACAGCTCAGCTCTTACACACTGTGTGTGTGTTTGTATAACATATCACAGATTGGTTGATATTGTCAGGAAAAACACTCACCACGCTGACACCATAACACCGTTCATTTGGCCGTCTGCCAGGCAAAATCTTTTATTAGATCATTCATATTTATTTTTCCAGTGAATTATGCTGTGGACATGTTAAGATGTTGAGTCTATTGTCATTGAGATCCGCAGTCTGTTAACTTCGAAATAACGTGATGTTTCAGACCGTGGAAAGGTGAGATACATCTGTTGAGTAATGTCAGTATTTGTGAATGGACTCTGGAATGTCTCTCAGCACGGACGGGCAGTCTATGCTGAAATATCTTTAAATGAGAGATGAAAGGGTGTGAATTCTAATCGCTGCACCACTAAGATATAAATTAATTCCATTTTCATTAATGTTGTGTTGAAATTTTTCTTTTTTTTTGGTAACATTAGGGCATTCAAAGTCATTTTCTGACATTCTAATAATAATAACCAAGGAACATTAGTATTTATTTTGGATTTTTGCCCTTCCTTCAGAGGAGACAGCTAATGCTGATGCTGGATGGGAGATCTGTCTGTTAACAGTCATGAAATCATCAGTGGATGTTCCCAATCCCCTGAGAATGTATTCAGATGTGTGTGTGTGTGTCCACAGATTTGCCACTCTCAACACAAAATGCCATTATTGCATTTTTGTCATGGATATTTAACATTACCAACCTTGTAATGTGGGATTTTATGAAGAATCCAGCAACCCGTGGCTAGCGGCTCAATCGATTTACAACAATGTGAATACATAATATACCTGGCCTGAATCTAAGAGATGGTATCATCTTGCTTTACTGTCATGTCTGCCTTTACTGCCATCTTGAGCTTTTGGTTTGATTCATCCACATGGTGTAGTTTGTACGTATATGTAATCTGTGTAATATGTCTCTCTGTCTGTCAGGTAAAGAACAAAGCACTGATGGAGCTGTTAAGGCGGAAGGTTCGTTTGGCTCAGCCTTATGCTGGAGTCTTTCTCAAGAGAGACGACACGTAAGTCTTTCGGAAAGCCTTGACAATATGGAAAACACAAAATACCAGCAGTCTTATCCTTAAATAGATGAAGGAAATCTGGTCTACACACGCTGTAGACACATATTTGTAGAATCTTGTCATGTAGGCCTTTTGTCCAGGTGTCCACTACACAGTAGATCAGCTTTACAACAAGGGATTTTAGTATCCACTTGTGCAGGGTTATCATCATCAGCATCATCCTGTGGTTTGACTGATGAGGGCGTCCCTGTTTATGCCTATTAATCCTGCCTGGTCTCTGTCTGAATGTTTTTTTTGTGTGCATGTGTGGTCTGTGTGCCTCTTTCTCTCTACAGTAACGAGTCAGATGTGGTCGAGTCTCTTGATGCCATCTACTCCACAGGAACCTTTGTTCAGATTCATGAGATGCAGGACCTGGGGGACAAGTTGAGGATGATTGTTATGGGACATCGCAGGTTAGCTCTAAGACACTGCTGCTGATCCTCGTTATGCTTCAGATAAATAGCATGTCAATTAAAAGAAGTTCACTAGAATACTGAGAAATCTGTTTTATGTGAAGTACAATGTGCTGTCTGATGGAGTTTGATGTGTGTGTGTGTGTGTGTATGTATGAGTAGTGAAATGTGGTGAACTGTGGAGTGACATCGCTGGTTGTATAATACATGTAATTCCCACAAAACAATAATGAGGAATATAAAAGAGTTGAAGAATAGAATAGAATATGGGAATGTCACCTAAAAAGGAAATCAATGCAACAGTTGCTTGAGGGCCACACCTCTTAAACTAAACAGAAAAGCAACAAAAACATATCAGAGTCTGTCAGAAATGACACTGAATGATTATCATATGACATTTATTTTATGTTTCCTATACGATGATATGAATGAAAATATTTTCAACTGGGTCCACTACACTACACAACCCAGGGAAATAGAAAATAAAATCCTGTCAGACACACTACTTCTTCTTTTTCTCAGAAAGCAAGAGTCTTAGTTGGTCTTAGTCTTTGTTTCAAAACCATGACTCCTGCATTTTTGCAGTTGGATAACCACGACCTTGTAACTGTAAATCAGTAATCTTAACATCCCTTCTCCTACAACTACTATTTACATAAACACTGCTTCTAGGAGTACCAGTGTATTGCCATTTTTGATCCACACAGATTACTTTTAGTGACTTTTTCTATCTGCTTGCTGAGCAAACTAAAGGACATTGTGGTGTGAGGTGTGAATTTGAAAAGTGTACATTAAATAAAGAGACCATATAGAGACTGTATCTTCGTGTCTTGTCTTGTTTTGATCACTGGTTTCAACCGTTTCATCTGTTCTGTCAGGGTCCGGATCACAAAACAGCTGGAGGTGGAGCCTGAAGAGATGGCACCATCACCTTTGGGATCAGAATCTGAGCCTGAGTCCCTACCCAAACCACCACCAAGACGCAAATCCAAACGCACCACCAAGAGCCAGCCAGGTACAGAGACAGAGCAGCTGGAGGACAAGGTTTGTAAAGCTGATGCTTCCGTCCGTCTTGTGAAATCCTCATCATGCAGCCAAAAGTTGGTACAACAGCTTCAGGCAGAAAGGAGGAAGTTTGAATGCAATTACTCTAATCACTGGTTGTAATGAAAACCTTCAGACTCTTCCCACAATCCCCCATGGTTGGAGAATGCTGTTTCAGTTCTCTTGTCATGATTTTATTCTTTTTGTGTAATAAAAGTTGGAGTGAGGGCTGTTCTATGTGCTGCTGCAGGCAGAAATGCAGCATGTTTCACTACTGCAGCCGATTTCATTAATGTGGTCCCAATCATGCAGGCTTTAATAAACAATGTGTGAATTGAATTGAGGCACATGGAAGGGGAAACAAAAACATCGACCGCTGATGTTTATTTGTGTATTTATTTGCCAGATTTCAGGTGCAGACCTGAGTCCAGAGCTCCTGCCTCTGTCCTCCTCTGACATCCTGATGGTGGAAGTGGACAACATTCAGCACGAGCAGTTCACTGTCACAGAGGAGGTCAAGGTACCTGCTGAGCACACATAGAGTTCAATTAAACGTGGTGGAATGTAATGCCAAGGCCCAAGGATGAATTTAGAGCACGGCCATAACCCGAGGACAATGAGCTGTATCCAGTTCTACCTCCACTCAAACGGGTGTTCTTGTGCTTTTAATTTTATGCAAATGCATATTTTCTGTACTTCAAAACATTTCATTCAGTCTGCTGAATACATAAGATTAGAGTCCCTCCCCCAAAACTACACTGTATAACTTCTAATCATGACCTAATGTGTACTGTGATCTGTCATAAACCATTGTTCAAATGTGATTGCAACATGGATTTAAGTGTCTGTAATTCAACTGCAATATGACTTGAATTTCCATCTTCTATTTTGAATGATGATATAGTCGTTTAGTCGTATGAAAACCTGTATTTTTGTGTACACATGCTTACAGGCATTGACGGCAGAGATAGTGAAGACGATCAGAGACATCATTGCTCTAAACCCATTGTACAGGTCAGTCTTCCACTCAAACATTTAGTCTTTATTAGAACTACTAAAGCATTAGTAAATAAATTGGTTATTCAGTATAATTTAAGCCAAGCAGTCCAGGGTCATTTAAAGCATTTTAATGGATAGATATGATGGACATGTTCACATTAATAAAGCATTAAAAACAACATAATTTCTGGATTTATGACCAGTTCTGCAATTTGTAAAATCCACTGTAATGGCCCTTTCTTTGGAACAGGAAGGCACTTTTATTATCCCATAAAATTCTCTTCATTCTAGACGTTTAGTGTATAATTTCCCCCAAAATACACCAGTGTTTAAATAAAACCTTAGTGTTCATAAGGATGACCCCATTAGTGGGTACCAGAGTTCACAAGTTTTATGTTGCTGATTTTTAAATAATGCAATCACAGAAATGTCTCTCTGCCTTTGAACTGAACTGAAACTTTAACATATCTTTAACATGTGTATTTGTGTGTGTGTGTGTCAGAGAGTCAGTGCTCCAGATGATGCAGGCTGGACAGAGAGTGGTTGATAATCCCATTTACCTCAGTGACATGGGAGCAGCTCTGACAGGAGCAGAGTCCCACGAGCTGCAGGACGTGCTGGAAGAGACAAATGTGAGCGACCTCCTTCCTGTTCTGCCCTCCACATCACACAGCACAGACAACACCCTCAGTCTGCCGTCCTTTACTTTCATCTGTGCGTTTTATAATGCAGAAATAATGAAATAATGCTGCTTTCTTTAGGGCAGTTTCTTTATTCCTGGTTGTCACATTTTAGGAAACAAATGAGTGATCCCTCCTGCCCCTGACATCACATATCTAATTGTCATATGCTGTCAAAGAGAGAATGATGCAGTCCGGTAACTGTTATGCCACAGCTGATTTCAGATCGTGGCACTAACAGGCTCAAAATGTAACTATACGTAATCTAACAAGCAACACTCTGACGTATGCCATCTGGCATGGTGTTATCAGAATATTGAAAATGGATAAAAATGATGCTCATTGTAGGACACGAATAATAAGATGTTTGTGTGTGTGTGTCCACAGATCCCTAAGCGTCTGTACAAGGCTCTGTCTCTGCTGAAGAAGGAGTATGAACTGAGTAAACTGCAGCAGAGGCTGGGCAGAGAGGTCCGACCTTCTTCTCTTCACACCAGCAATGCTACACACTAATCACCAAACACTGCTCTGCTTATCCGGACTCATTCATGTGTCTCCTCCTTTGGCCGCAGGTTGAAGAGAAGATCAAACAGACTCATAGGAAGTACCTGCTACAGGAACAACTCAAGATCATTAAGAAGGTAGAAACCTCTTACAAGGAGTCTATGATGATGATGATAGAAAATTAAGCACGACTCTGAGGTAACCACGATGGATTCATCTTCATAAATATTTATCTTAAACGCGAGAGAAATGCCTTAAGTTTCCAAAGATACCAAATATATCAGAAGTTATATAAATAGAATTTTCATGAATTAACATAAAGAGAATTTTAAGGGAAAGTTTGGAGGACTGTGGTCGCATGTCCAAGAAGTCCAAAAAGATCCAGGACAGTATGGAAAGGAGGAAAAGAGCCAAAATAAATTGTCAAGTAATGCAGAACTGCCTGTATTTGATGGCGTCATTATCATAGGTAGTGTATTATTGTACGGTATTACAAGCTTTCCCAGGATCACCGGTCCCCTCGATAACGGCAGCTTTGAGGAAGTCGTGAGGTTGTTTGTGTTGCTCTGGATTCTTAGGAGCTAGGCCTGGAGAAAGAAGACAAAGAGGCCATCGAAGAGAAGTTCAGAGAGAGACTAAAAGACAGAACTGTCCCTCAGCACATCATGGATGTCATTAACGAAGAACTCACAAAACTGGGACTGTTGGACAACCACTCCTCGGAGTTCAAGTAGGTTGAATGGACTGTACATGCTGTTCAAATTTAGATACGGTTTAGAACGGTATCACTACATCAGCAATGCCACAAGAGAGGATTATGTAGTCACCGTAGAAGTATGTAACAAGTGATGCTTTTGCAATTTAGTGTAACCCGTAACTACCTGGACTGGCTGACCAGCATGCCGTGGGGGACCAACAGTGAGGAGAATGTAGCGTTGGACCGTGCCAACGAGGTTCTGGAAGAAGACCATTATGGGATGGATGATGTTAAGAAACGCATCCTGGTTAGCATCCACACACACACATTAATTCCGTTAAATGTTTGAAAGGCTGATTGGTTGGAGGCAGAGACATCCTGCGAAGTCTTGGTGATAGCTGCTCTTGAAAAAGACCTGGCTCTGTCTGTGTGCAGGAGTTCATAGCAGTGAGCCAGCTGCGTGGCTCCACTCAGGGGAAGATCTTGTGTTTCTACGGTCCTCCGGGTGTGGGGAAGACATCCATCGCTCGCTCCATAGCCAGAGCCCTCAACAGGGAGTACTTCAGGTTCAGCGTGGGAGGCATGACCGACGTAGCTGAGATCAAAGGCCACAGGTTTGAAGATCTGCTCTGATTAGAGATGCATGCTGTGAGGGAGAATAAAGACATAACTGTTATATGTTTCAGTCGCATTCAAACCTGTAAATTAATTTCTATGACGGAGGGTGAATCTTCTTCTAAACATCAAAGCTTGACACTGACATGTTTATGTATTTATTTGTCTCTTTTTGTGTCCAGGAGAACCTATGTAGGGGCAATGCCAGGGAAGATTATCCAATGCTTAAAGAAAACAAAGACCGAAAACCCACTGGTGCTGATAGATGAGGTCAGTATGGATCATAGTTTGGACTTGTCACCTTGTGAATTTCATTATAAATCCAGACGTGAGCATCGGTGGTGATGATACTGGACTGGATCTGCTCACAATCTGAATTTGATTTGTTTCCACGCTGCACTGTGCATTCAAAACCTTTTGGTTGAATATATTTGAGTGAGCTCTTTCTTAAACATGATCAATGATCAAAACAATGCTCCAACTTAAGCCCTAAAGCCTAAAGTGGAATCTGGCCAAACATTGCTGTTTCTGGTAGGATCCATGAGAATGTCACAATGTTAAGATCTCCTGTCTTAATCCATCCATTACCAGGTGGATAAGATGGGTCGTGGTTACCAAGGCGATCCATCCTCAGCACTGCTGGAACTTCTTGACCCTGAACAGAATGCCAACTTTCTTGACCACTACCTCGATGTACCTGTAGATTTGTCAAAGGTAAGAGTGTGTATACTCGTGTATATAGTCACATATTTACTGTCATTGAAATTTTTAGCTTGTGTGAATGTTTGTATGTTCAATAAGTATCGGATCAAGCGCAACATTTTGCGTCAAACAGCAAATTCAGGTGTTACTCTCTGCCTCCTCCAATAAGGTGCTCTTCATCTGCACGGCCAATGTGATCGACACCATCCCAGAGCCACTCAGGGATAGGATGGAGATGATCAACGTGTCTGGATATGTGGCTCAGGAGAAACTGGCCATTGCTGAGGTAACATGAAGTTCAGATTAAAATTCATTCATTGATTTGGATATATTAAAGTTATATTGTTTCATTCTTCAATAGGTTAAACCTTCACCTTAAATCCATTTCATTACCAAGTATGCTTCTTTGTCCTTGTATTTTTTAAAAATCTTTTGTTAAGTGCTTTGTAACAATTTAGAGAACAGCCATATGAACACAATACAAAAAAACTGTTTGAACTTTCTGTCCATAGCGTTACCTGATCCCCCAGCTCCGTTCTTTGTGTGGTCTGACTGAGGAAAAGGCTTCGATCTCCTCTGACGCTGTCGATCTGCTCATCAGGCAGTACTGCAGAGAGTCTGGGGTCAGAAACCTCCAGAAACAAGTAGAGAAGGTAACTACAGCCCACCACATCTGGTGAACATCAGTTGCACTAAAAGGACGTATTACATAAATCATTCGATGTGCAATAATTACACTAATTGTTTGACTATTTGACTCCATTGTTTCACATAGACAGCATGTTAACATTAAATTGGCTAAATACAAGACAGCAAATTATCTTTTTGAAATGATGATATGTTGATATCTGTGATTTTTAACTTCAGATAATATGTCATGACTGGAGCGTGTCATACAGGTTTATTTCTTCTCAATGGATCATATGTGTAAGATGACGTTTGATTACAGTCATTTTAGTGTTAATATGTCTCTAATCTTGTGTGTGTATGTCTGTCCGACTCAGGTTTTCCGTAAGGTAGCGTTTAACATCGTAAGTAACAAAGAAACGGACGTTAAAGTTACAACTGACAACCTGCAGGACTACGTCGGTAAACCACTGTTCACGGTCGATCGAATGTATGACATCACACCACCAGGAGTGGTCATGGGGCTGGCATGGACTGCCATGGGTGAGATACACACACACACGCACACAAGCACATACACACACCACACTCTCTAAACCATCTAAACCATCATCAATTCATTTCCATAGGTGGTTCAACGCTCTTCATTGAGTCCTCACTGCGTCGTCCTCTTGAAGGAGTTGAGCCTAAAGGAGAGGGGTCGCTGGAGGTCACAGGTTAGTCAGGCTGCAGACTCGTTGTGCAGGTCTGAATGTTTGGTGTCAAACACTGGCGTCTATACATGATGAAATAGAAGCGTTTGCCTTGACAACAGTTGATATCTGTCAATCATGCGTCTCAGCCAGATGTTGCTCTGCTTCTGCAGGTCAACTGGGTGATGTCATGAAGGAAAGTACAAAGATCGCCTTAACCTTTGCCAGAAGATTCCTTATGACCCAGGAACCAGAAAATCACTTCCTAGTCAACTCCCACTTGCACCTGCATGTTCCTGAGGTAAATGTCACTCAACGCTGTAACTGTACAATTAATTTGTATTAGTTTATGTTTATGTTTTTTTCTATACTATTATTATAATATACAAGTAGCACACAGCATAATGTGAGTGCTTCATACAATTTATCCTAACTCCTAACTAACTAACTAGGTTAAATTTGGCAGTTTGTGGCCTATGTGTGGCGCTGCAGCAGCACAATCTATTTAAATGCTCAGAGCTGAAAAGTCAAGACTTTACAAGGTGAAATAGTTTTTTGTTGAGTCTTGTCCTTTGCTTTATGCTATCATAATTGACTGTGACTGTGTTTAGGGAGCAACTCCCAAGGATGGACCAAGCGCTGGCTGCACAATCGTTACTGCACTGTTGTCCTTGGCAACCAACCTGCCGGTGCGTCAGAATGTAGCCATGACTGGTGAGGTGTCTTTAACAGGGAAAATACTTCCTGTAGGAGGAATCAAAGAGAAAACAATAGCAGTAAGTATGAACCTGAGAGTAACACACACACACATTGACACACTCTCATTTGAGCATTTCCATTGGCCAGTGTTGTCCACAATATAGTTTGTCACATTATTTGTCCTAAACTTAATTCACAAGTTCATCCGTTCTCATCAAGGTGATGCTGAGCACTTTTATCTTATGGGAAAATGAAGCATTAATTAATGAGAACAGTTAGTGGCTGAAGATTAAACTCTGTGTTGATATCAATATAATATATAGTCTAAAATATCTAAAAATGTAAAAATAATTTCTAAATTCCTCAAGGACGTAACTTTTCAGATTATTCTAAATCTACTTCTTTAGCATGTCAAAATAATTGAATAATTGTTTTTGGCTGTATCATGAATCAAATGCAAAGTGCAGATCTGGCTTTGATTCTGGATCTGGTGGACTACAATATGTTTTCAGACAGGCAGGGCTCACATATATAGAGTCACTATGAAGGAGACATGATGGAGACATGAAGATGTTGATTCAGTGAGGTGCTAAGATTCTTCAGTTAGATCTGATCCAGAAGAAGCTTCATGATCTTCATATTTATTACATCGCTGTGACCTTCTGAATCGTGGCTTGTGTGTTATTTTTACGTGTATGTGTAGTATTTATGCTGTGTGTGTTTGTGTCTCAGGCTCGTCGTGCTGGTGTTGTCTGCATTATCCTGCCAGCTGAGAACAAGAAGGACTTCTCTGACTTGCCCGACTACATCACGGAGGGCCTAGAGGTTCATTATGTCGATCACTATAGTCAGATCTATCCCATCGTCTTCCCATAGATTTCAACTGCTGGCCTCAACACGCCTTAAATAATTCCATTCAACAACCCAAGAAATATGTTTGTTACGGAGTATTGCACATCCGTTGTCGTAGCTGGGGGGGACTCCGCATTCTGTGTGTCTGCTGTGGCCCACGTACCGGGGGTGATGGGGTCACAGTGGTCTCTCACAGCCCGCCCATTTTGGCTGCTGTCATGACACAACTCATACTGGATAGTTAAGCCAAAAGGAACTGGAAAAGAAATCATATTTCATTTATGTCTGAATCATGTTTCAACACAAGGTTCAGTATCAGAAATGATGTGACAGTGGGACACACAAATAGAGGAGCTGATACACAAGGGCTTCTAAAGCTGTGACCCTCGTAGTTACGTTACATAAAAGGAAGCAAAATGTACTAAAATATACAGGCGAAGGTTTGTTGCAACAGTTGATGATTAATTCAAACAAAATGTGAAAAAGATGAAATTGTTGCAAACTTGTTTCACAATACCACCAAAATACTGGCATTTCAGTGTTAAAATTATTATTTTTTATAATTATTTGTTTTTTTGTATCGCCCAAATTACTCCCCCCCCTTCCCATCATCAACATGCATCCTCGATAACCTGGAACACACAGGAGACACCGGAGGGCCATAGGTTCATTTCTGAGAAGTATTTTCCCATTGATGTTTTTATTTTCATTTCTGATGTAAATTTATATTATTCTTATATTATTCCTTGACCGATATGAAAATTGTGTATAAAAATGTGAACATCACAATCCTACTGTTATCTACTTTCTCCATTATGGGCACTGAGAATAACTTTTTCTAGTTGTTCGGATCAGCTTTGCTGGATTAGACTGATTCCGATCATTCAGTTTTTATTAACCGACAGGATAAATCCTCTGTGTTTGTTAAACTCTTCGCTGGGTATTATGATTGTTTACCAGCTTCCTCACTGGGATGAGAAAATTATCTCCAATTCACGTCTGCGTGTCCACCTCAGTAGAAAGTTGAGAATGGGAAGCTGATACCTGAGAGCTATCAAAGGCCTGTACGTCGTCCAACAACCCTGAGTCTGTCAGATGAATGTATCTTAAGTGTTACACGTACGTTCACAGCTTGTATAATGGACCAATAAATGTCAGACGTGCCAGGGTTTTGTGAAGACAGGACATGCAGTCTCTGTTGGTTCTCACTCTTGTTGTAAAGAGAGAGTTAAATATGTAATGAGTAACTACTCATTAAACCACACAATGTAAATCAGACAGCTTTGGAACAGAAGGTGTAAACAGTTGTTGGTCATGTAAAATGCATCAGAATACTACATTACCCATGAGGCTCAGCAGCTGTCACTACGAACAAGAACTGTGTGATTGTGATGGTATTCTTTGCTGTTGCAAAGCGCGGTGGTACTGCTAATTTGACTTAAGCTGCAGCTGAGCCCTGACAGTGGTTCATGTTTTAGATTAACATCCAAACAGAAGTAGGAGATGGCTTTGACTCAAAAGATTAGAGGAAGCTCGTCTGATGCTATAGACGTGCCAATGTTGACCTTTTTGTGGAATATGTTTAATGTTCTTACCGTCATGTGGGTACTTCAAGTCAATGATGGATTTTACTATGACTTAGTCACAAGGAAGATTCTCCCGCCTGAAATCATACAAGTAAATGTTAATTTTCCTTAAGTATCAAATCCTTTTTGGGATATTAACTGTACTGAATGTAATTTGTCCCTTCTCAATGTGACATTCATACAGACAGTGTCTAAGTGAGGAAAACTTACAGTCACTTTAATGACACTTTACCAACTTTCTCTAGAACTTGAGATCAAACTGTTGTAAAAATACGATCCAATCATACATATACTGTTGATGAGAGGAACTGTGATGAAGGCACATTAAAGATAAAGGTAAATGAAGACGTAATACACAGTGATCAGACTGTCAAGAGTCCTCCCTGTTACATTCTATGTTCATTTTCAATTTCACAAGAGAAAAGCATGGTCCAGTCCAGATGTGCTCTTGTGCCTGATGCTGATGTTGACTCACTGCCTTCCTTTCTGTTAAATGCGTTGCTGTGCTTTGAATGTATTTTGGGCAGGGGTGCTGAAAAAAAGTGAGTCTCTTAAGGATGCAGCACACACTGAATACGCCTCAGCTGCCTAATGGGCCGTCTTAATCGTTTTAATGCAGTTGCAGGCATTTTACATGAGCTAAGAGATGTGGACCTCAGCATAATGTAAGCACCGAACTGTAAATGTGGCATTTCTCCCCAGGCTGGTACTCAAGGAAAGTCTACATTGGTTTTGACAAGATGTCTTGAATTGTATGGTGCAATTTTGAAATGGCACCACCAACTGGGCAAGAGTGTGGGATCAGGATGAAGAAAATACAGTAATCACTAACATGGGCGTCCAAATAGTCGTCAATACTTTTTTTTTATCATGGCTAATTGTACAGTCAACAATTTTTTACATCAAAGGGGAGCAGTTGTATATGTACACGTTCTCAAAGAAAGTAATTCATGGTAAACTATGCAAGATAAGCAAGCTAAGAACAGAATTTTTTTAAATTTCTGATCGTGTTGCCATTGCTAATTGGCCAAGAACTTTATACCTGCACAGAAGATATCAATGAATTATAATGTTTCAATTTATTTGATATCATAGAGGAAGAAGCTGTTAAGGTAGATACAATTATGACGCAGTTTAGTCAATCAAAACAGGAACAATCCCCGAGTTCTGGGAAATAGCCATGATCCAACCCATGTTTTATTTACGATTGACATCCACCCTTAGAATAGCATGGACAGAATGCTGTGGGGTGATTGGCTGTCAAATCTATGCCAAAAATAAAGTATTGGATTTAAAAATATCTAAAAAAATAATAATAATTTTTAAAAAATTATGAAAAACGAAATATTCTATCAAAATGTACTATATGTGTCTTTAGGGTGTGGTCATCCTCAGAACAGGAAATGGGACACGATTGTGAACTGACTTCTTCCTCCTCAACTATTATTATTATTATTATTATTATTACACTGCTGTTGTTATTATGAATTATTGTTATTGTTATTTTTACTATGAGAAATAACCGATAAATAGTGTTTTAAACACTAACGCTGTCGGCGGAACGACGCAGGCGCCTGTGGTGTGTTTCACGGTTTCAGACTCGTCGGTGGAGCAGCGTGGTTGAAGAAGATGATGATGCTGAGGATGATGATGATGTGACGGTGCGCCGGGAGAGAACAGAGATCAGCTGCTGCTTGCGTGTGTCAAACAGGAAATGAGCTGTTTCTCCTCCGAGCTGACCGTAGCTCCGCCACCTGACGGCCCGCTGCTCATCGCTTTAACCACCCAGGTTCCATCGCTTCTTCCTCTCGATGATGCTGATGCTGATGCTGATGATGATGCGTCGGGCCCGTGGGTTGCTGTGTAAACATCCATCCGCCGCCGCTGGCCTCCGACGCTAAGCTGGACTAAATCAGCCCGTGGGATCAGACATAGGAAGGCGTTGTGCATCACCGTGGGAGTGTCTGCATCCGGACTCAGTGAGGTTAGTAACACACCGAACACATCGAAGGTCTGCTGCTCATCTGCACACGTACACAGATGTGTACAGCTGTGCTAAAAGGTCATCGGTTAGCTCCGTGTGTGAATGTGGGGGGATGTTTTGTGTGGTGCTTCCTGTTATTGCAGCACCGCTTCAGTCTCCAGCACGCGGAGGGTTAAAGAGAGCTGATCATCTTCACTGACACACACACACACACCCTCAAACGACACACTGATACCGATAGAATGGGGAACACACAGTACCTGCAGGGCCGGCTAAAGCATTTCTACGGGCTCAAACTGAACCCCCCCACCGCACACAAACACACACACACACACAAGTTTCAACCCCCTAATTGATGTATCACATTCTAATTGTTATGGCATTTTTGTGGTTGTATAATGTGAACACCGCACAGGGCTTCGATAAATTAAATCAAACAATAACATCATTTAACGTAATTGATCTCAGCTCAGCTCATTCTGTATATTCTTTGCTTCTTTTATCATTATTTTTGTTGTTTTTGTCATTTTTGGTGTTTTGTTGTTATTAGCTACTGGATGACTTAAATTTCCCTTAAATTGTCTGTCTATCTATCTATCTGTCTGTCTGTCCTTCAGTCCGTCCATCCGTCCGTCCGTCCATCCATCCATCCATCCATCCCTGTGTGCTAAGCTAACAGTAGCAAATTAGCAGGAAAAGCAGCAAATACTAGTAAGGAGGATGAATGTTTGCCCCCTTAATGAGTGATGGTGTCTGTCAGTGGCTGTATTCAAAGAGAATACCGTTTCTAAGCTATGCAAAAGTACATTTCCAATTCGGTCTTGAATGGTATTGTGCGTCCTTTTCTTCTACATTCAAAGATGATGTGACCTGAGGTGAAACAGCTGGAGGACCACCTTTGGAGACTCATTGAAATTCAGGGAATGAATGAATGCATGACTTCTCATCGGCCAGTCTTCCATTCAGCGTCGATATAATCAATCAAGCAGTTTATTCTTTGGGTTGATCGCAGCACTGAAACTGTGCAAAACGCTTGATTGATAAATAATGAGCTTCTCTACAGTACGTTGACCGTGTGATGTTGCTGCACTGCAGGGTGAAACATCCACTCATTTAGAACATTGGTTGTCCTGTTATAGAGGACAGATTTCAACCAAAAATCTACTGTAATGACTGACAGTGAACTCTGCTGGAGGTTCCGCTTCAATCAGAGGTTGCAGGTTTTGACATGCAGCAGTAAAACACCCTTAGCTTTATGTTAGCACAGCTGGAGCGATTTTGGACAACCTTGTAGCACAAGACACTGATACAGTAAACGCAATGTAATTCAGATGAAGCTCATCCACAGAGACAGTTTGTCTCTGTCAAGGAGATAACCTCATTTAACTTATATAACTTTTTCTTCTGCAGTAAACATTCACATAGAATGACTGAGAGAGACTGCACCCCTCTCTTCATCACATAGGTTTCCCCACACAGGATCTTGCTTTGTGGGCATCATATGTAATTTATGTTTTTCCATTTTTTTGCAAAAGGGGCTGGTCTAAGTCATTCAATAAAAATGAAGTTGCCAATAAGATCTAATGAAGATACTCATAAGTTTACACTGAACCAGATGGACTTTTTTTCTCAACTCACGCAAGTATTTATCATGCAAATAAACAGTTAAGATACGTGATATGGGAAAGACGGAGTGTGGCAGTTGAAGTCAGGGTGCGATATCTGATAAGTCACACACACGGAGAGAATCGATAGGATTCCACCATAATTAGATTATGCATGATGTGTTGTGAAATCCAAGTGTGGGGCGAGTCCTCCCATGTAGGAAACCTCTCAGATACTCAGATTTGACATTATGTCCTACTGTGTGTAACCATAAAGCTTAACAAACGTTCCTGTGTTTTTACGAGGTCTGATGTTGGCTATTAAAAAGCTGTTTTGTTGTCATGCTAGTTTCAGGCAAATGGATTCCTCTCGCACTCAATTTATTAGTCCTGGTTTATTTGCCTTAAGATCTTGGACTTAATCACCCTCTTCAAACACAATTTGTCTCATCCCGATGCTGATGGCCACATAAACACATGGCCTGGCCGTAGACTTCAAACTGCCGTGTTCCCTGTAGCCCAAACATTTCAGATGCAAGGTCACCAGTTCTTAGCCTCGGGGTGAGATTCCAGTCATCACCCTGAGATTTCTTCCTGTTTCCAGATGTGGTCGTGTGGTGTGATGGCTCCGTCTTTGCTACCTCTCTTTCCTGTCCTGCTGTTGCTCCACACTCCCGGTCATGCGTCTCCTCCCTGCCCAGTCAACTGTCGCTGCTACAGCCTGACTGTAGAGTGTGGATCCACCGGCCTGAGGGACATCCCCAAACACATCCCCCCATCCACACAGGTGAGTGACAGCACACATTACCAACTAAGACACATCAGCCTGGACAGGTGGGATATTTTAGCAATGTAAAAATGTTAGTTAATTAATAAAATATCATGTTTGTGCACATAATCTAGACCAAACTGCAAAGTGTCTGTCATTTTAAGAAGGCCTTAGGGGTTTTTTTGTCTCTAAATTGCTGCGGTCCTCAAGGGATCCCTTGAAAATTACAGTCACACTAATGTGGTTTCCAAACACCCGGTGGAGGAACAGTCTGTGCTGGTTGCACTAAGCAGGTTCGATTCGTACAGATGGAAAAATGTTTCAAAAATGCAAAGTTTTGTCGGTTGTTATTTAATGGCTTGACACTAAGTGTATCCTTCAGATTTATTATTATACAATGAGAAGAATAAAGAAAAAGATGCAGGCTGAAATGTGAAGATTCTTTTAATCGCTGACCTTTGAACTTCAATAACTAATTCAATAACCGCTTGAAGAAACTCCTTAAAAAGAACAGACCTCTCAACTTTTTATCACAGAATGTTTCTTTTGAATTTGACTTGATGACATCACTAGCATGAGTCTGAACAGGTCTCAACAAGACCTTTCCTTGATCGCCATAAGCTGATTCAATCCTTAGACTCAAAAATATGTGACTTGCATATGTGAAAGTTCACTTAAGCGTGTTTATACAAAGTTCATAGGAACTTTTGTGAGAAAGTTTGCACACAACCGAGCCCAGGAGCAGAAAAAAAACTGGAGTGGGTGTGGCTTTAAGCAGCGGTGGATAAAGGAAGCACTTTATAAATTATACTTGCGTTAACTTATAAATATGTCGTTAAAAATTTCAAAAAATCATCATCATCACCCATCAGAAAACATACAAAACAAAAGTCATTTACTGCAGCTGCTGAGGTTGATTTTCTCTAAAGTACATTTTTCTTACAATTTTCAAGCATAGCGATGATTAATAAGAATAAGAGTGGAGCAGAATGGATGACTGAATAAGAAAATCCCTTCCTTTCCTGTTTGTCTGTTCTTCTGCTCATCTCCTCTTCATCCAGACCATCTTCCTCCAAGACAATGTTATCGGTCAGATCCGCCGACAAGACATCGCCCTGCTGGGAAAGCTGCACTACTTATACCTGCAGGTAAGACACATACACACACACACACACACACATACATACATACATACATACATGCCCAATAAAAAAATCTTTTCAAATAATACCTGAATAATTGATGATGTATTAATAAATTGTTGCTGATCAATGAATCATGAAAGAGTTAATGTCTTATCAATTCTCCACTCCCTGCTGCTGTCTCTTCCTCCCCAGCACAATACACACACTTTTCTCACACCACTAACTGGTTGATATACAGTACACGCCAAGCTCACTTCTACATCTGTATTGGAGAAGTTTATGCAGATGCAAGATGAATATTAAGCAGCAACTAAGAAACTATCGCAGAGATTTTCATTTTAACCGTTACACTAAAAGGATGACACTCCTTTATACAACTGAAGGATCCTGATCCTGATCCTTGTTTTGGATGAGTATCTAAAATGGATGTTGATGCGTCATGTTTTCCTGTTGTTTTGGTCACGTTCTCCATGTCTTCCCTTTGCAGAATAACACCATCTCAGCAGTGGAGCCGGGCTCATTCCAGAACCAGGCTCAGCTGCTGGAGCTAGCACTGAATGGGAACCGGATCCATCTGGTGACGGCTGACATGTTTCAGGGGCTCGAACATCTTCGCATTCTTTACCTGGCAGGAAATGACATCACACGCCTGACAGACTACACCTTCCGAGGTTTACAGGTAAGGTAGATCAGAGCGCACGTGAAGCGTCTTTTTAAACGTGTATAAAGAATCATTTTGAATGAGAACGGTGCCAGATCCTCAGGTTCTTTCAGATCAGCTCCGAGCTGTTTTTCTTGCTTTGTGATGACGGTCACGTTACTTCTATGTCCCTGCAGCGTCTCCAGGAGCTACATTTGCAGCACAACAGTGTAGAAATTCTAGCAGACCAGGCGCTGGTTGGCTTGACGTCTCTAGCTCTGTTGGACCTGAGCAGGAACAATCTTCACACCATCGGCCCAGCGTCTTTACGACCATTGGTCAGCTTGCAGGTGCTGCGGATCACAGGTGAGACTCCATGACAAGCTGGAGAGGACCCACCAAGTTTTTGGTCCGTTTCCTAATGAGTGAAAAATGTAGATAATTGTTATATGTAGAAGAAAAGGGGACTTCCAGGTGACCCTGATGAGGGCCCTTCTAGTTTTAAATATAGTGTCCCAATCAAACTTTAAGTCACGTGACATAGTTGCACCATTTTGATTGCTTGTTGCATGAAACTTCCTGGAAAAGCTGAACAGAGTAAAGTTAGTTCAAATATGAGGCAACACGACGTACATGCAGCTTCAAATGAACAGATATTCAAACGTGAAATCAGCCCTTCATCCCATCCAGTCGCTCCTCACTGGTATTTGGAGTTGCTCGTTATCCAGTCAGTGCGTTCCTCTCCTAGTTTTCCCGAAGCCACTCCCAAACGTTCTCCTTTTCCAAAACGTCTCATTCACCGGCTCATCATCCTGTTAGACAACCCCTGGCGCTGTGACTGTGCTCTCCACTGGCTGAGGAACTGGATCGACGAGGAAGGCCAACGGCTGCTCAGCTCAGCGGAGCGTCGTCTGGTCTGCACTGAGCCCCCACGTCTGTCTCATCTCAGCTTGGTGGAGGTACCCCTCAACAGCCTGGTTTGTATCCCACCACTTGTGCAACTGGAGCCTCGGAGGCTAGCTGTGCGACTGGGAGAGAGCTTAAGGGTGTCCTGCCATGCCTCTGGATACCCACGCCCACAGGTACGGATTCTTGGAGACACTGGGAGCTTCCAAGAAATGTTAAGCCACTGGTAACAATAACTTTTAATTCTGATGTCACTGAATGTCATCTGTTTACACATCTGTCTTAGACAGCCCAAGAAAGACAAGGGAGCAGAAGCCTCTTAAACCTCTATCTGCTTAAACTAAACACCATTGGGTTCATATTGTTGTGAAAACAGTGAAAACGATTAAAGATTAACAGCTAAGTGTGCTCTTCTTGGTCAGTGCTCATCACTGCATCATCAGGCTGCTTAAAGAGAAAAAGCTACTATAATCATTACGATGAAATAATATCGTGATGACTTGGACCAAATTACACAGATTAATCAGTCATGGAATAGATAAAAAATAAAAAATCTTTTTTTTTTGCAGGTGACCTGGAGAAAGGCCTCCCAGGGCAAAGTGGTGCTGTCTCCCAGAGGCCTAGTGCAGGAGATGGGTGCAGGAGGTGGAGGTGGAGGAGCAGAAGAACCCTCCGAGGAAAGCAGAGTCAGTCTGCAGAAGAATGAAGGCGAACGCTTCGACCCTGACACGGGCAGCGGCATGCTGTTTCTCAGCAATGTGACTGTGGCTCACGCTGGCTTCTATGAATGTGAAGCCTGGAATGCAGGTGGTATAGCCAGGGTGACCTTTCAGCTGGCTATCAACTCATCCACCTCATCCTCCTCCTCTTCCTCATCCATCTGGGCTTCGTGGTCCCAGGCTGTCTCACCTTACTCGCCCGCTTGGCCACGTCTGAGGAATCACGGTCCTGCGGTGGGCTCGGACGTGAGCCGTGAGCCGCTGTACGCCCTGGGCAGCATGGCCTTCAGTGCGCTGGGCGCTGCCACTCAGACCGCCATAGCTGTAGGTATCTCTCTACTTGCTCTCACTGCTTTGCTACTGGTCGCCATGATCTACAGTCGACATTACCACAGAGAGAAGGAGGCGGATGGAGCTGAGAAGGTGCGTGTCTGTTTGTCTTGGTGACCTATGGGGTCGAGTTTTCAAAAGTTATAGCAGTTAGATAGCAAAGGCAAGGTGTCATTTTTGGAATTTGAGAGCAGCAGCCCACAGCTATATTGACTGCAGGAGGATGAAAAAACAATTGGTGTTGAAAAAACAGTCTGATAAAAATGTGCTCTGATATGATAACCCACTCATGAAAGCTTACAGATCGTACAAACGTTCCACGTCCATTTTATTGTAAATTTCTGCAGATTAAACCAATAAAACTGAATTTTATCCTGCAGGAGGAGAGCATCCTCTATGTGAATGACTATTCTGATGGGCCGACCACCTTCGCCCAGCTGGAGGAATACCGAGATGAGCGAGGACACGAGATGTATGTCCTCAACAGGGCCAAACCTGTGCTGCCTCCTGCACCACCTACAGCCGTGGCCACCACTAACCTGGGTTACCCAGCTTCATCTGAGTCCTCCAGCCACACCACCTCCTCTGGGCCAGGCCAGACGATGAGTCCGGCTCTGGCTCCCAACAAACAGCAGCAGCAGCAGCAGCAGCAGCAGCAGGAAGGCGACATACGGACCATGCGGAGAATGGCAGGGGAGGGAGGAGAGGCGGAGCCTGTGATCACATCAGAGGCTGAAGGGATGTTTCTAAACCATACAGGCCTTTTCATGGATTCTCAGATTGCTTATGAGATCCACTGCTGAAGAGAGGGCAGGATCCAGTGGAGCAGGAAATCGGAGCGGATGTTCAATTTCACCGTATGATTTAAAAGCAGAGCTTTTGTTGTGTCTGAGACAGTGTTTCACTGCACAGAATAACAGATTTGATGTGGATAAACTTAGGGATCTCCTCCTGGGATTGACCCATTGATGACAAAATATGTGTCCTTGTGGAAAGATTGACTTGTTCCCAGTGATGAACCAGGAATGGAGGACATTTACATGCTTGAGAGAGCTCACATTCCAGTTAAAGTCAGAAATAACGAGACTTATAAATGGGCATACTGTGATCGTGCACGGCAGAAATGTTGTAGAGGCACACAGATGGTTGATGCCATGGTCAAATATTAGTGGGTGGTAAGTGATGGAGATCGTTCCCCGGCCTCACACTCCAAACAGAAAGCACTCAGAGTGCAAACTTCTGTTAAGGTTGCACAATCCTCTAAATGTGTTATTTTAATAATAGATCATATTTATGTTTACAGAATGTAAAAACTTTTTTTTTTTCGGGCTCATCCAAATATTTTATGTAGCAATTGTGTGAAGATTGGATGAAATTTGTACGAACAGTGGAAAAACATGAGAAAATTCAAAATGATCTAAAATCAGTTCGGCCATGGCCTGTTCTGATTAATCATGAACAAAGGGGAACAACTTTTTTTTGTACACCTGACAGTTCAGTGGTTAAGCTATGAGCCAACCTGTGCTGTATGTGCTTCGGTGGCCACACGGTGGTGCTATTGGATTGAGATCCACACAAAAAAGTAAAGACTCAATGAGTTCTTACTCTACCTTTCCATGGCCAAACACAATTTCAATCTCTTCGATCTCTTCTATTTCTATCTCTTCTCTTCCATATCTCAGAGATAAGAGTGAATGAAAACAGGACAGCAGAGGTGACCAACACTGATGACGATTAGAGAAACAGAATCTGCCACTGTCCTGCAAACAACAGAACTTTTCTATCCACTCACATTTGGTTCAGCATTAATGAATAGGACTTTTATCATTGAACTCTCTGCCATTTTTACTGTGTAAGCGTGACCACTATATTAATACAAAGCTGTTTAAACGTGGAGTGTTAAGGGAGCAAATCTTCAACAGGTCACAAGTTTGTACGTTGCTATCTGGACACATTTAACCTCTTAACCTCTGAGGTAACTGCCAATCAGACCATCTATATAAAGTTTTATTATTATTTTCAAATTCCAGAGAAAAGCCAGAAGTTTCCAAAGATACTAATTATACTAGGATACATTCTTATAATATCTTAGAATAAGTTCATTTTTTAATCGAAATTGAAAATACCATAGCTTTAAAATAGCTTACCATGATTGATTTTAGATTGTTGTTAAGGTCACAACTTCTCTCATAATTTTTTTATGCCGTTTTTATGTGGTATTAGTAGGGTTAGTCATGTGAAAAGCCCATTAAATATATACACATAAACAACCCTGAACAGTTTGCCTTAAAGTGGACTCAATTTCCAATTTATTTACCAGTGTTGATCCCAGTTAAATTTGAATCGAATCAATAATATGATATATATAATATGATGCTAGAAGAAGAAGTCTTAATAACACCTGAGCCACCTGGACTAAAAGCTAGTTTTCAAGGGAAATTGAAAATGCCATAATTTAAAACAAAATACGGGTTAATTCAATGAATTTTATTATTTTTTATTACAACTTTTCTTGAAATTGTGAGATTATTTTGCTTTTTCTACAGGTGTACTAAATTATCAATGTGTGCCAAACGGTATAAATCCCTGTCAGAGCTGTTTGTCTTAAATAGTACTGTTATTTACCAGTGTTTAAGGGGCTTAAGTTTTCATTTATTGGTCAAGGTGATGAGAGCATAGTGTGGAGTGACAAGGTCAGCAACAGTTTAATTTTGTAAAGTGTATCAAGAAGAGGGGGAACTGGATAATCCACCCAAAGAGATAAGAACATATTCATAAAATTCCAGACCAAAATGGCCTTGATTGATTATCACGGGAATGAGCAAAAAAATCTGAAGAGACCTGAATCATCCCTTGGGCTCAGATCTGGACCAGGTCCCTCACCTTCCACCTGGTTTAAACTAAAAAATGTGCCAGTAAACAAACACACGCATGTGCATGAATCATTTGTGTCCTGTGAAAAGACACATTGTTAATGCGATAAACAAGGATTAAATATCAACGCTTTCCTCACCATTTCTGAACCAATGTTTATTTTCTTGGTAAAGTGTCAGACAGTGTACTAGCATGAATTACACAGGGGCTCTGTTTCCCTCAGTTCAGTCTGTAAGGCAGAAGAATTAGCGCCACCTGCTGCTCATTGGATATGCTATGATACACACAAAAACAAAGGTTTATTTAAGGCTGACAAACCAATGAAAGGTGTTCAAGAGTCCATGTTTGTGTGTGTGTGTGTGTGTGTGTGTGTGTGTGTGAAGGTAATGCATTACCTGCCAAACCAACAGGAACACCCAAGTCCTCTGAGGACTCTAAGGTTGATGTACTGATAATAAGCTCTGGCATATAAAAGTTCAATCTGAACCCTGGCTGTGTTGACCTCCACCCACAACACACACCTGCTCAGTCAGGACAACTCGCCAAAGCTATACTTCACCTGATACTGAATGAAATATGTTGGTTTTTGATTGGCCGAAAACTAGATTAGATCCTGGCAGTAGGTAGACAGCGACTACCGCAGCCTCAGTCGGAAAAGCAGGGACAGGGTGTCTGAAGGTAGAATGGATGAAACCATTTTGTCATGTTGTTAATACTTCTGCTCATCCTGCCCGTGTTGTTGCTCGTCATTCCTCTTGGTATTTCTTCGAGCTGCAAATGAAACAGGGTTTTGATTGATCCATGGTAAAGTATTGATAAATGTGTTTACTTGTTGGACGTAGGAATTCTCAGAGAAATAGACAAACAAAATGAATGGTTGATGGCGTTAGAATTACATTTCCTTTCACTTTGTTGATACTTCTTCCTTACTGACTGCTGATTTTGGGCTGCTCACCTTGGTGTCAGAGTAGGCGTGGGGACGAAATACATTTTCATAAAATGTACAACACATTTTCATTTGTTTGTGTTGTACGGTGTCCACAGAGAGAGCTGGCTTATTGTTATTTATTTATTTAGTAAAGCTCAACTAGCTAATAATGTAGTAATAAACAAAAGCAGCAACGATGCTGGTATGAAATCAATGTTATCCAATGAACTTTAGGTACACAGACTTGGTCTCTATCTTTATCGAAAGACGATTTGAATTAATAATCTATCTTTCGATGGTGGCTGTAAATCAGATTCAAATGTGTGAAACATTTTACTCAGAATTGAAAATCTCAGAAATGAGATTTTGGTGTTTTTCCTGCTTGGCTCATAAAACTTGATGAACCGTTAAGATGACTGGCACGGAATGTTCGCGTGGTGGAGGTGTGTGTTCTGTGATTAATGCGAGCCTCTATCAAGGTGAATCCATCTCACTGCTGTACCGTTCTCTCAAGATGATATGATCGATGGGATTATATATATTTAAAAATCTTATCTGCCTTATTGAGGCCTCATATGTTTTTTACTTTGAAGAAGTGAAACGATCTACCGGCTCAAATATTCCATATTGTTTGTTTTAAGATTAAGATTTTAAGATTTAAGACACTTTTTTTTTCTTTTTTTTTTTATTGCAGCAGTTCATCTTACCCTTGTTTTATTCATAAGAAAACTTTTGATTTGTTCTGGAAAAATAAGATTTCCAGCACTTAATAAGGCTCAGAAAGACAGAAATTCTCTATCTGACATGAGTGCTACACTAATTCAGCCTCATGTCATGGAAATCTCTTTGTTCCTCACTCATGAAACCTTAATGTCATGTTTTGTCCATTTTGTTTATAAGAAAAAGGTGAGAACTTTGTGGAGTCCTATTTTATTTATTCATTCTTTACCAATGTCAAGCAAAGCTGTGGCCAAAACCATAACCAAAGTCAGTACCTGCAAAATCCTGAATCCTAGCTTACCTTACAGTGGTGTAAAAAGAATCATTTGTCGTGAGATATGAAAATCTGCCGTTTTGGAAGGACGTGGACTCAGTGGCTGTGACACCCTGTTGCCTAATGACCTAAAATTGCACAGCGTTTTCTCTTCCTGTTCCTGCAGCCCGGTGTATAAATTTGAATCCGTCTCGGTGAACAGTGTATCCATCACCCTTTGAACTGAAAATGTGGTCGAACGTCTCTGCACTCAGGTTGTGTGTTCTCAGCAGACTGATCGTTTCTGACTGATGAAGCTCTGTGTACAGTGTGAACATGCATGGTGATGTATTTACATTTAAGGACATAATTTGTCGATCCTGTCATATACAAACAGAGACATTTGTAATCATCTTGTACTTTATGCAAATGTAGAATTTATTGTCTTTGTGAATGTGATCATTCCCTGTACTGATCCATCTCTTCTTACCAGGCACAGAATCTGGTTTTCTGTCTTTGAATCCTAGAACGTTTTTTTTTTGTTGTTTTTTAAACTCTCGACATGGCCGGATGCAGTATTTTTTTACATTTCGGATAGTTTTTCAAAAAGCAAGGTGATTTTCCTGTCGGCTTGACTGAAATCTGTTTTCAGACTTGTTCAGCCTTGGTGGAGGTATCAATGCTTGTGCCCTTCTCGTTTAAAGCTCCTGTGCTGCGCTCAGTTGTGTCATTATCACTTCATGGCATGTTCATTTCCTCATCTTTTATTTCAGCCTGAAGACAAAGAAACGTTTAATAGTTAAAGATTTTAATTTGCGATCCAACACGCACGGCGGCTCTCAGCCTCTAATCTGAAACACTCCAGTCGATGAGTGTAAAATGTTCCAGTCGTTGAAACGTGCTTGTAACACCATGATTTCTACCATTCTTGTGATACCAAGTTCCTTTGTGTCCTGGTTTTAGGCTCTGCTGGTTTACTCGTGGTAAATGTGGACATGAAACCTCTCTCATCTTATTTGTTTGTGTTTATTCGTCCCCTTTAGTAAATCATCCATTCATTCATTGATACTTGGGTTGTTTGACTTTATCTGTTTTTGTGTTTACCAGGTTCATCACTGGCTTTGTTGTGTTTTTACTGAAACAGAAAAATATAAAATTTTCCATCCATTTTTTAAATTTATTTTCATTAGTGGTCTGTATTCATTTACTGGTAATTATACTATTTATTGTATGCTGTATTCTGTTATAAAATAAAGACACTCGTGTCCCAGCTGGGCATAACAGTTGGTCATGATTCAGTCGGTTCTATTTTAGATATCAATAGATGAGGCAGAATCTTCACTCAGATGTCACATTTTGACCACATCTACACGTTTTGTCAACATGCAAACTGTGCAGGCATTGCGATGGCATCGTTGTCACATCAGCTCAGTATAAATACCTGGAGCTTGTTGCTTGTTGTGAATGTAGACATATTATTGATTGTAACCCCTGAAGCAGTAGTAAATTAATTAGCAAGTGAATACAGTGTACTTTAAAGGCAAATATGTGTTTTAGTGTAAGTGTCATTTAAAAGACTTATATATATATATATTATTATTATATTATTATATAATATGTGGTGCTTGTACATGGAACGATAATGCATGGAAAATGAATGTTGTCTGAATGTTTTTAATCATGGAAAATGAATGTTGTCTGAATGTTTTTAATCATGGAAAATGCACTAAATGTTTCAAAAGTGACAACTAGAAGAGGATGAATAGAATGTAACAACTGGTGCCCCCCATAAACAGGAGCTCACCTATCTGAATGTTTGTGACATCAGCAGCCAGAGGAACCAAACAAAAATCTGAAAAATGAATGCTCGAGTAATATGCGTCAGGTGTTACGCTTAAACTCTGAAACAGGGTCAACCATTATGTCAATAATGGTGTCCTGTTGATAATGATAATTTTGAGCTGTAGACAGGCATGGATGGAGTTTGATCCTCACAAGAATGGTTGAAACAAGGTCATCATCGGGATTAGATCAAACTGCTTGTTGATGATTCATGGTGTGTGGGTTAATCTTTCCTTTCAAGCACACTAATCAAACATGAAAAACTCGGATTGCTTTCCCCCGACCGTGAAGTCTCTTCAATGCGCTTAAAAAGATACAAATATTTACTTGCACAGCCTGAAATTGCTTTCTGCCGTGTAGCCTTTTTAATGTTACCGAGATTTTCAGAGGCCCCATCTGTTGCATGAATTCCCTGTCTAATGTCTTCAACACCAATTAAATGCGTCAGCGGGGTTCATTTATCTATTTCATGCCTACGTTACAAATTTTCCCCTCTGTCATGTTCATTTGTGCTGAAATTCTCGTATATCAATCATGCTCTAAAACATTTATTATCATACATTGGATGTATCTTTTCTAGCTCGGAGCACATGTGCATGCTCTCATGGCGAGTTCACATCCCTTTCTCTAACTTAAAAGTCAACATTGAACGAGACTGATTATCACAAATGTCCCAACGTGATCGGTTAAATATTGACTTTGTACAAAAACCTGATATCGAACAGAACGACTGTGAGTACATCTTTAGTAGGAGAAAGGGATTCACTGTGAGAGCCTGAGAAGCATCTTGCAAGGTGAAGCTGAATAAGAGAACACCAGTTTGAGGTGGCAGCAGCAGGAATTTATGTCGTGTTTCACAGTGCAGTGTTCCACATTGATACCATAACCATAACCATAACCACCGTAATATACCCTCCCATAGAGCGGCCAAACAGATAAAGTTGACAGTAGTGACTGATGCAACTTTCCAAATATGACACATGATCAAAGTCTCTGTTTGTTTGTGAATTTTTCCTGCTTTTCTAGATTTGTCCCCTACACGTACCTCTTCTCTGAATCGTTTACCTTTCTATCTCTCCCTCCTCCTCTGCCTTTATAAAAGCTGTGTGTGTGTTTGTCCCGTGCTGTCTCTGTCTCTGCGCCACCATGGAGCGATTACCTGTCCTGATGTTGCTGATGTCACTTGCGTTGCTCTGCAGCGCCGCACCAGCCGTGGAGCCAATAACGTGCGCCGTGGAGAGCACTGCTGCAGCTGCAAACCTGGCGATTCGACACATCAATAATCAACATACCCATGGCTACCAGTTCAAGCTCAGCATGATCAGAGAGGTCGCAGTGAACCTGGTATGGAGGGAAATGGACTCTGGGGCATTCATTCGGTGTATGTTCTTGTATTTTTCCATTGTGGCACTGTTGATAATGTGAAAGTCCCAAACATCTGCTTATTGCACCATAGATGGGAGTGAGGAAGTGATATTTATACATGATATATTTATATATATAGCAATGTATGAGAAGGTTTAGTATCTAAAGATCCGATCAAATACTTATACCTTGTATTGGCTTTTGAAAATTGTGTTGCTATATCAGCTATGTCGATGAGATATTGAGAAAGGGACATGGGCAAATGTCTTATAATAACAATTGTGAGTGACCTGTGTCCCTGTCTTTGTGTTCAGGTTGGACAGGAGTGCAACATCACGCTGGTATTGGCCCTTGATGAGACAGAGTGCCACGTCGTAAACCCAAAACCCCTTGCAGACTGTGAAGCTCATGCATATGGTGTAAGAGTAAACTCCATTTTTTCAGTGCACATCCACTTCATCATCACATTATTGTCCGGCCTGTTTGAAGACCGTACATTTTTACATCACAACAAACAAACAAAGACACTAAAGTTCCATGCCAATGTTATGACTTTTTATAGCAAATTATTCACGGCATTACTGAGCTCATCTTTATAGAACAGCATCGTTTGGTGCAATGAAAATGTGCATGAATGGTACATAAATGCATGAACTGATGTCCATATCCTTTCCATTCGCAATGAAACGACTGAAATATGGAGCATTTGTGACTGAAATCGGAAATAAAGGGGTCAAAAGGATATCAAATCACTTCCTCCGACATTTCCCTGGGAAGTTGAAAATACCGACCCCGCCCACAAACGGTCGAGCGATGTCGGGCGAACAGATGAGGCGTTAATTTTCACAGAACGATTTCATTTTACCCATTTGTTTTCTCGCTTTCTGTCCGTACAGTTAGTCTGATTCATAACTAACTATTTATGATATTATTAATTGCTATTTATTATAGCTATAATAATTTCTCTCACACCGTGCCGCCCCATCTCTTTCTCTGTTTGAGGAATACATGCAAATGAAAAATATTGTTATTTTTGGAATGTAAATATATTTTTGCATTTTTGTTTCATCCTTTAAAAAACAAATAAATAAATAAAATAATCAACCTACCAATAATAACCTCCCCTTGGCCAAAGGGGAAAAAATGTCATTGGTTTTTATTATATGTGATCTATGGTTTTTGCAGTAAAATGACAAGTTTCTGTCTTTCCCTGTAGCTGGTGGGGGCCAACTGTACTGCTGTGATGGCTGTTGAAGAAAGTGATACTCATGTCATCACTCATCATTGTCACACAGATCAAAGTGGGTTTCTCTCCTCTCATGGCTTTCACTGACCTATCAGCTGTTCCCTTGATGGTGCTGTGTGGAGCTGAGAACTAAGATTGAAAACACAACCATATTCATGGCCGATTTGTCAGATTCAACAAATCATTCTTTGCAGACATTTTGTAAAAGACAAGGATATCGTCTCTCAATTTTGATTCATGATCATGCCCATAAAATGTGGTCTTAAACGCTTTGCTGACACTGTGAGAAATAATATCTAGACTAGTCCAGTGTCCAACATGTCAGGTGAAGGTGTTAAAAGATTCAGAATCTCCTACCGTATGTATGCCAGTGAGTATATGTAGTACATAGTAAATTCATCATCATCGTCATCATTATTATATAATAATAATAATTATTACAATTATTATCATCATTTTTATTAAACTGTGGCAAGGAAGTATAATTCATATCTATTTAAAATTGTGGTTTCAAATGTTAATCAGAACGTCTTTATTTATACAATTATTCACACACTGCTGAACGAAAATACATTGTCGACTCAGCCTCATTCATAAAAAGTGTGTGTTTGCAGTTCCCATGCAACATCCGTGCCCAGACTGTCCAATACTGGTTCCCTTGAACTCTCCTCAGGGACTGAGATCTATTCCTGACGTTTTAACTGAGGTCAACAAGAACGACTCCCACAAACACAACTTTATCATACACGATGTGGGACGAATAACCTCAGGGGTATATACACACACACACACACACACACACGTACATACAGTACATTTGATACATATATTATTTTTGTTATTATTGTCAGTAATTATTGTTGGTGTTTTGTTGTTATCATCTACTGTCTGTCTGTCGGTCTGTCTGTCTGTCTGTCTATATTCATGACATGAGCAGGCATTTCAGCCATCCTGATATGATTTTGAGCTTTTGCTCTTTTCTGATGTTTCATATTAATTGTGGAATTGTGGTGAAAAAAACAGACAGACAGAAAAAAAGTTTTGGCACAGGAGATCTGTCTCAGATTTAATACAGAAATCGGTGGGTCATCATTCAGTCTGAACCTCTAAAAGTTCAATCCAGCAAGCTCCAAGCAGTTCAGTTTACAATGTAAAAATGTTCCAGTTTCCACTCTGTGTGAGCTCTGAATGTCTGATTTCATCTTCTCTTCCAAGTATATAATGCATACCGGGATGGTTTTCTATACTGAGCTGGTTCTCGTGGAGACTGACTGTGCAAAGGGACCCGAAATCAATCAGGAAAACTGCAAACCTCTCTGCCGTGACCGAGCTGTAAGCATGCGCGCAGACACTCTCACATGTGCACTCACACATGTATATACCCTTCCAAACACTCTCTCTCACACACACACACACACACACACACACACACACACACATTTTATTGTTTTTGCTGGAATTTTAAATACTTTTTGAGGCAATACTTACCTACAATACATACATACTGTACAGTGCCATTCCAAGGAGACCTAGTTAGTTTCTTTTTCCTTTTAGGTATCTGTTATATATATATATATATATATATATATACAGTATATACAGTATAAAGACCACTTTTTCTACTTTGTTCCAAATTCAAACTTTTAGTTTCAGATACAGTAAGTCAGCGTCCGGTGGTGAAATTTTTACTATTTATTACATTTACTACATTACTAACTCCCTCCATTTGTGCACTGACGCTATACTGGGTTTGGTTCCCCACTCTTTAATATTCTATACAAATACTTGTTAGATTCCATCTGAATTTCAGATGTTATAATATTAAGGCTGATAGTTTCAGTTTATATTCAGGATGATTTAAAAGATTTTATGCATGTATCCAGTTATTTCACTTCAGAATGTAAATATTAGACACAATTAAAGTATGCGAGACTGCTTTGTGTTAATTTCACCACATTTCCTCTAACACGTAGACATGCTAGACTTGTATTGTATTTATCTTGTATTTTAGGTGTTAAATAGCCTCTGCAAATCCTTCAAGACTGTTCTAAATCTTGGACTTAGTTGTTTGATGTGCTTTCATACGGGCCTCTTGCTATTTATCATTCCCCATATTATTGTAACCTTTAAATATTTAATGAAATGAGATTGCAGTCAACATATTTGGTGAATGGATTCATATGAGTCTACCACAATGCCTTTTTACGTTTGAGAATAAGTGTTTAATCCTTTGATTCTCATATTTCTTAATGTTGTATTTATTGCTGTTTGTTGTGTCTAAATTGACATTCCTACTTTTTCTTCTTCTTCTACATCGAGCGCCGTTTTGCTGACGATGTGTCATCAGTACGTCATTATGGTACTAATCTGGGCTGTATCCGAGTAATTTTGTAAATTTTGTAAAGCTGTAACTCCGCTTTTTGTAGGGTCGCTCATTTAAAAAGAAAAAAAAAAAAGAATATTGGCCTTCTGTTGTTCTAAATAAAATTTGCCAGCATCACATTCCCAGATTCCAGGTAGGTTGGGATACAGGCAGTAGCAGGGCCAGAAAAAAGATGTAACTGTGAAAAGTAGAGAAAAGTTAAAGGATTACTTTTGGGCCTAAACTCATTCTACATACATATACCCATAGCTGCTGTCCTCCGGGCAGTGCCATGTTTATGTGGAGCAATGTGGCCTTGGTCACCTTGTGGTCACCTTTCATCACTCTGGTCCCTTCCTGTTTTCATGGTCTCTTTCTCTCCCCTGTCCAAAGGAACATGCTTTCTGCAGGGTAACTACTTCAGTGCAAGAAGGACGTCAGGCCTTTGAGTGTGATTTCTACCCTGCTCAGGTATGTCCACATTAACGTTGTATATAAATTCTATAATATTCTAAATGATTAAATAATGCTTTAAATCAGTGGTCTTCAACCTTTTTCAGCCCAGGCAGCCCTTGGTAGATAAAGAAACAGAGCAAGGACCCCCAGATAAAAAAAGAAAAGTTGTTGCACTTTAAGCGTGGCCATACAGTAAAATCTTTTTTAATCCCTTTCTAACCTACTGATATCCTCAGTTATTATGTTTATGGTTGAAAACCTAATATTACTACATATGATTTGTTCATTGGTTTATTGTTATAGAGTTAACCGTGGGGTCCTGAGCTCGAGGTCCAGTACCGTTACCAGTGGAGTTATCAATTATTTGCTTTTCAGTTTTCTTTGAATGTTGGCTAACGTCAGTCACGTCACGTTGGGGTCTGCATCACATTACCCACCCCTGTAGTTTCATGGCAATCACTCGTTTTGTAAATGGTTTTTGTAAAAATGAGCTTAATTATTGCCCAATAATGCTTGGAGTTTACTTTATATTATTTCTGTCCATATAAATTATTTTGATGAAAATTTTACATTTTTTTGGCGGACCCCCTGCAGTACCTCCATGGACCCTTTACAGGCTGTGACTCTGTGGTTAAAGACCACTGCTTTTAATTCTGGAGGTGTATTTAATAATGAATTATTATATTCTGGATATCTTATGAAATTGTACCTCCCTTTATTTTGGTCTTTAAAGGATACTACTGCTTTGGAAGCTGGCCAGGAAGAGCCAACATGCATGACCACCAAAGAAGAATGTCATGATGACACCTGTCAGAGAGAAGAGTACTTCCACTCTCTTTAACCCTTCCATCCCTGCAGTGGCCTGTTGAGCCAGTCTGGCCTAGCTGTATTTGCCCTAAATCCTGTTCCTCGTCCCACTTTCACACAGTTCTGACGTGTGTTGTATATGAACGCAGGACAATAAGCATGAATAGTCAGAGCTGCCAGTGCCGCTGATGGGTTTCGTAAGAAATAAAATAACTTCTTAACCTTGAAATCGAGTGTTTCTTTTACTGTGAAAACTCTAGACTAGTTAATGGCTTGCTCACTCTTTTAAAATGAACAATGTCACCTATTAAAATTCAAACTGTAAACTGCTCACAGTTTAAGGGTCCTTTACCAACTACCATTCAGCTACATCTGGTCTGCTCTCCAATATGGCATCTACTAAGTAACTAAATAATTCACATAATAGACTAGCAAACACATCACAGACCAAAAGGTAAACAAATAACAAACCTTGAAACTATTCTAAACCTTTAGTAGAACAGGCTCGACAGAGCATCCCCGAAAGGCAAAATGAGAAGTCAATACACAGCTCTAAGAGAGAACATGTTTATTTAAGAACATAAAGTATATTTGAAATAATTACAAAGGATTTTGAAACAAATATTATACAATCTTACCATTAATTTCATTGTGATGCAAATAAACACAAAGCTACAAAATAAAATGTGCCAACGCAGAACACAGATCAATGAATGAACAAGAAGCAATAAGACAATAAACAGCCGGAAACATCACGTCTGCTTTCTATGTTAGATAAAGCTGCAGCTTCAACTGGGGAAGTAAGCAGAGGTTAAAGAACCCTATACACACCGTAGATACAAACTGACATCTGTTTGCTGCTCTGCTGCAATGGTCGCTGTTCACCTGGAGTGACACAAGTGTCCTCCAGAGGAGCTGCTGGGAGTTTTCCAGTGGCTGGATTAAACTGTGTCTATAAAAAAGCGGGAAATGTTCCATCACTTGGTGTGTGTCAGCTTAATTCATACCATGACGTAGAGGTCTGCATGAGACGGACTTTCATACCATTCCACGCACAAAGTTCTAATAACAGAATACTTCATTACATAGCTCTTTGTATCGTATCGTCTCTTGTATCTGTGATTTGATAACCTAACTTTCACCATTTGCTGTTGAAGGAGAACCTGTCCATTCGTTAGTGTTTCGGGACAGCTCTTTCTCTTCTAGCTGCTTATTCAGCCAGTTTATGACTGTAGTAAATAGAAAAAATAATAACCATGAGATACATGCTGACATTGACAGGGTTACATTGTGTTGTTCTGAGGGAAAAAAAACATGCCCAGTTGGTCATATGACTTTCATCACGCTTGTTGCAGCCGTCCCTCAAGCCTCTACTGACAGTCTGTGTGTGTACCCGTGACTATAAACCATGTTTTGAATGGGGACTCCATGATAGCCACAGTCTCAGTACATCCCTGCTGTACATGTATAAATCAAATGAATAAGACTCACCGTTCTCATTTGTTTTTAAGATTTCCTTGCTTTCTTCAAGCTTCTGGACCGCCGTCTCCAACTCGTCCTTCAGCTTTGAAACCTGTTAGCAGAAATCAACATTTAGTTCTGCAGCTGCAGAATTATAAAGTCTACAGCAGGGATTTTATTGCTGATGACAAGCTTTCAACTTCACAATGGCAAACGTAACTGAAACTCATTACACTTTAATGTACAAAGTAATAGTTCAAATCATAGCAGTGGTTAATTCCATTATATTGGAAATGTTAAGTCACTACATCTGATTTCCTCTTTCTGAACTTTCATGTGTTGTCTTGAAGTCAAGTCCAACATTTGTCACGCCCATTCGCAGACACATAACTGAGTGGACAAAGTTAAAAATGAAAGATTCAACGTATGTATGTATGTAATGTATCATTGATAAAATAAGTATTGACTCTATACATAAAATATATATTTAATATAAGAGTCATTGCTGTGTGCTTCCGTGGTTTTTAGCTGCGTCTGACTGTTGCGTAGATCTTTTTCAGCATTGTATAGTTTTTCTATTGTTTCCCTCTTCACCTGCTTCTCTCGTGCAATCACGACATACTTAAATTTAATTTTCCCAAACAGGTGTTGGACATCCTGTTGAGACTTCTGAAGGACGTCCTTGCTCTTGAAAAGGAGTAGAGGGTGAGACTGGCTCATCATGCTGATTTCCAAACACCAGCTGTCATTACACCTTGAATGTTTTCAGCAATATTTCTCCTGATAGTTTCTCTAGTGTTTGAACATTTGATCATATCTGGGCAGGTGGAAACATTTAGGACTGTAATGAGGAGAGTGAATGAGAAAACAGACAGTCAAGCATCACTGACCTTCATCAATTCTTCCTTCAGCCACTTCTCTGATTCCTTCAGTGCTCTAATTTGGTGTTTGTCAGACTCAGCCATTCTTTCTTTCAATTCCTACACAAGGACACAAATGAAACAAAAGAATGTCAGTGGATTCTCAGGAAAGAAAGAAAAATCATAATAGATTTCCCTTCTCAGGCTGCATCTTATTTTGAACAAATTGCTCTTTGACTACAGGATATCATTCCTGCTCTTCACCAAACCTCAATATAACAGCTTAACTCTGTTTGACACGTGAAAACACTGCGGCATCGTCATCTGGACCCAATGTATATTCTGTATATGTCTGCTGTAAATTAAATACTCTCGGGATGAATCTATCAATCAATCAATCAATCAAACAATCTACAAATACTTTTAAACGTTCAGTACGTTGTATTCATATCACAGTGTATACTTATTATACAATCTTTACAATACTATGTATAGTACACAGAGACACACACACATACAGTTTTATAGATTTTTTAACTTTTTCACATTCTCAGATTCTTGTATAATTCTGTCTGTTTGTCTGTCTGTGTCTCTCTCTCTCTCTCCATCCATCCATCCATCCATCCATCCATCCATCCATCCCCCACATTTTTGACATTGGGTCCTTGCCATGGTTTTAATTTTCCCAGTTTAAAGTCCTATTTATTAATAGTTGATTGAAGACACTTGGACAGGCTGTCTTTGACTGAGGTACCTTCTGCTGCCTCATCTCATCGAGCGCCTCCTTTGTGTGACACAGCCGTTGGTCCTTGTCTTTCATGTCTTGTTCTAGCACAGTGACTCTCACTTGTAGCTGTCTGGCCAAGCACTTCATCTCATGACGCCGTGTTTTCAGTGCCTCATTCTGCGTCTCCAGTGATTGGACCTGCCACTTCAAACGCTGGTACTCCTACATGAAGACATAAGAGAAAAAAAATTGATAGCGTTGCAGATACTGACAAATGATTCATATTCTTAACTTTTAACGAATAATACATTGTCAATGTCCATGATTCCAGGATGTTCATGTCTGTCTGAACCCTGGACTGGCAGATTGATTTTTACCTGAAGTGGCCTGAGCTTGAAAATTGGTTTTATTATTTAGTGCATCATTATTTTTATTGTTTGCTGATGTGCAGAGTTTCTCTTCTTAACATTGTTTACTAGAGTTAGACTAAGGCCACATATGAAACACATACAGACTATTTTGTTGAGACTACCTCCAGTCAAAAGTTACTGAGACATGTCAGTTGGACATACTGAGATCACTTTCCCTTGGTACTGGCAACAAGTAGCAAATCCTGCCTGTAATGTGGAAAAACGTTCCTTATGTCCCTCTTAACAATAACTTTGTGTTGTTTCTGTATTCACTCCTCTATTTCGTTCAATTCAACCTGCTGCACAAGCCATTTTCAGCTGTACACTAATCTGTCCATCACCGTCTGTGTTTTGTACCTCCTCTTTGGCTTTGAGTTTAGTTTCCAGGTCTTTCATGGCAGACTCGTTCTTGTCTTTCCCTTCTTTCAGGTCTCTGCAGGAGACTTCGAGCTGACTGA
>OMNV01016946.1:0-15321 GCA_900303265.1 Brotula barbata
CACACACACACACACACACACACACACACACACACACACAAACAGAGAGAGAGAGAAAAAACTTCATCAACTCAAAGTCAATATTCATCACTCTCTCCCTCCTCTACAAAGTATTCAAGATAAAATATGAAACGTTTCCTCTGAACTTAAACAGCTCTTTGGAATTTGAAAAGTAACATTTTGGACGTCACGGAGGACATTTTCACGAAGGATCCGTGTCCCGTCTTCCTCAGATGGGGAAGGGATCGTTCAAGTACGCCTGGGTGCTGGACAAGCTGAAGGCGGAGAGAGAGCGCGGCATCACCATCGACATATCGCTGTGGAAGTTCGAAACCAGCAAGTACTACGTGACCATCATCGACGCCCCGGGTCACCGCGACTTCATCAAGAACATGATCACCGGAACCTCCCAGGTGTGTAACGTGAGGACGGGGTCGCCGCCGCTCCGCGTGAGGTGACATCAGATGATATCGTTTATGTAGAACTTCCTTCGTCCGAGAGAAATCTGACATATTTTCAGAGATTTATTCTTTAGTACAACGTGCCTCCTTGTTTTGTGACGCCATAACTTCTGTTACTTGGAGTATAAGAAGCTCGTTATGTTTCACCGGAGGATGTGTTGATTGACGGTTTCTCTCCCGTCTCTTCAGGCAGACTGTGCCGTGCTGATTGTTGCAGCCGGTGTGGGAGAGTTTGAAGCTGGTATTTCTAAGAACGGACAGACACGCGAACACGCCCTGTTGGCGTACACTCTGGGTGTGAAGCAGCTCATCGTGGGCATCAACAAGATGGACTCCACAGAGCCCAACTATAGCCAGAAGAGATACGAGGAAATCGTGAAAGAAGTGAGCACCTACATTAAGAAGATTGGCTACAATCCTGACACGGTCGCCTTTGTGCCCATTTCAGGCTGGAATGGAGACAACATGCTGGAGCCCAGCCCTAATGTAAGTAACATGCAAAGAATCGTCATGCAAATGGAATCGTACTGGTGAGACACAAATGTCCTTCGATTTGAATACTCATCAGCATGGCAGCAGCCTGTGGCTGAACAGAAGCTGCAGGTCAAAAGGTCGAGTTGGTGACTGGAATAATAGTGACAGTATGTAAGTCAAGAACACTTCAAATGCTTTGTTAAAAATATGACTCCTTAGCCCCTCCCACTGACTCCCCAAGACGTAAGCAGAAACTGGAATGAAAAAGCAGGAAAATTGGTACAAAATTGAGAAACCGGGAGGAAAATACCAATGAAGTGGCAGATTATGGCAGATTATGGCAGATTATTAATATCCAACATGGAGCCAGTGGAAGATTTTTATTGGCCATCGTGAGGACCTATAAACCTTAAGATTTGCCAACACCATCAAAATGACAATAGCAATTATAATGTGTACCTTTTCCAGATGATGTGGTTTAAGGGCTGGAAGATCAACAGGAAAGACGGCAATGCCTCAGGGACCACACTGCTGGAGGCTTTGGACGCCATCCAGCCTCCAACCCGTCCGACGGACAAACCTCTCCGTCTCCCTCTGCAGGATGTCTATAAGATAGGAGGTACGTGACGCAGCCGTGAAGAAAAGGAGAAACCTTACGGCATTTGAAAATGCGTGGCAGAGTGCACGCCATTTGATTGAGTGAGCAAATAAGAGCAGAGGAGTCACCTTCTCTGCTGAACCTCTCAGGTATCGGAACCGTGCCCGTCGGCCGCGTGGAAACGGGCATCCTCAAGCCTGGCATGGTGGTGACATTTGCGCCCGTCAATGTGACCACTGAGGTGAAGTCTGTGGAAATGCACCATGAAGCACTGACCGAGGCTCTGCCCGGTGACAACGTGGGCTTTAACGTCAAGAACGTGTCCGTTAAGGACATTCGCCGTGGCAACGTGGCCGGCGACAGCAAAAACGACCCGCCTCAGGAAGCTGCCACGTTCACCGCTCAGGTAGGAATCTGATGGGATTGGACTAACGGTGCTTCGCCAACGTCCAACACTGAAACGAGAGAGCAGAAGGAAAATAGGACAGGATGTGATGTAAAAACTACAACACTTAGTCTCATTATTTTGTCTTATTTTTCATTTTGTTTGATTGCGTGTGATGAACTTTAGATGAACTTGTAGAAAAGGAACTGACAGTCTTTGGAGGCCGCATATTGATTGGGAGGAAATCGTCTTTTACTTGCAGCTCGTCCATAATGCCTCTTTGTCTTGTAGGTGATCATCCTGAATCACCCAGGCCAGATCAGTGCCGGTTACGCTCCTGTGCTGGACTGTCACACTGCACACATCGCCTGTAAATTTGCAGAGCTCAAGGAGAAGATTGACCGCCGTTCTGGCAAGAAGCTGGAGGACAATCCCAAATTTCTCAAGTCTGGGGATGCTGCCATTGTGGATATGCTCCCCGGCAAGCCCATGTGTGTCGAGAGCTTCTCCGAGTACCCTCCGCTGGGTACGTTCAGCTGCGAAAACGAGTAGAAGATTTGGCAAATGAATAGATTCCCCTCACAAGATCTGACTGGAGCACCAAGTAAAATGTCTGTCTTTGCTCCTGTTCTCCTTGCAGGTCGTTTCGCAGTACGCGACATGCGTCAGACCGTGGCCGTCGGCGTGATCAAGGGTGTGGAGAAAAAGGTTTCCACCACTGGTAAAATCACCAAGTCCGCCCAGAAGGCCCAGAGGAACAAATGAATGTTGTGCAACGCTGCCGACCTCAAGGTTTCCCAGGGCAGGACATCAACCATCCGACTCCATCCCCCGATTGGCTGCTTCAATGTAATAATCAAAGACTGGTTAATCATCACAATGCATCGTAAAAGCATTCGAAGGAAAGAACAACACTGAGGTCTCTGCTCCTTGAGGCGGCACTCCAAATCCATTCCACTGGTTAGATTACCATAACAGTACAATGTAGTATCGAGCTTAGTTTGAAACGTGTACCGCTGATTGGGTCACTATAGTTGTCTTTGACACCGACGTCACATCTGGCTCTCAGGAGTGCAATACTGGTCTCTTTAAATCCTACATGTTGTCCTGCTTTTAGTGTTTGTTTGCTTCTACACAGAGCCTATAGCAAGAAGTAAAAACTATGTTGTTATGAGTAGTAGATGAGTGCAACTTATGTGATCTGTTGTGATTAAGCTTTAATTAGTCTTTAAAACAAGCGGCTCCACTTTGTCCCAGTCCAGGGATCCTAAAGGACCAATTGTTGACTCTATAGCACTTTGATTGGTGTTCTGCTAACCTTGCATTTGCACTGGAGACGTTTAAATTGGTATAAGCTATATAAGCTACTGCACCTTACTGTACGATGGCACAAGCATCTTTGCGACATTAAACATCTTTCAACCAAACATTCTCTCGGGCTTTTTCCTGTGTGCGATACTTGTTTTGATTTGATCAACGCTCGGTCAGAAAGGAAATGACAAGCCAGCAAATGTCAGCTGTATGTTGGTGGTCGATTATCTCAACTTATTTTGAAACTAAATTTGGAGTTTTGAAAGGACACAGAACCAAATACTTCATGTTGAATTTCAAACATCTGTTCTTAGAGCCAGGTTTTATGTTGTAGAGAGAGATCTGCATTGAAGTAACCATGAATCGAAAAAGATCTGTCCTTGTAGTACATCATTTTGTCCACAAGATGTAGGTACAGGAACAGAAGAATTATAAGTTAGTAGGAACTATTAGATGGGCGTGTTCGCATACATTTACAGGAATAGCTCTCAAGTTACACAGTCACTTTCGTTTCACTCATTTCACAATCATGCCTGGTAGAGGGAGACCACGCAAGGCAGAGTCTGCGGAGGATAAGAGTCCACAGAAACTAACACAGGCATCACCCTGTGATACAAACGAAAAAGAGGAGCAGCGCGGCTCCACAAACGACCAGATACCAAAGAGTGGGAAGCCAAAAAAGCCGGATGACGCTGGCAAGAATCCACGTGCTGCAAAACCACAAAGACAGAGGAACACAAAAACAAGCCTTGTCAGAGCCGAGCCACCGGGAGAAACCACCAAGATGCTCAAGAATGAAGACACAAGAGGGGAAAAAGCAGTGAACAGAATCCTTGACAAAACCCTGAAGAAACTTACGATCAAAAGGGATGAAAAATCTGAGGCAGCAACTATTGTCAATGGTATAATAAAGACCGTAGTGGATCATCTGAAAAAAACTGAGTGCTTTAAAGACGTGGAAGAGCCAGTAAGGACTGGAAGTTACTATGAAAATCTAAAGGTATGCCACTTCATTCTGACCATGTTAGCTGAAATACTTTCACAGTACAAATACTACTTTGGGCTGTTCAATACATTGACGTGTTTTGGTGAACAGATTGCCAATCCTGATGAATTTGATGTGATGCTGCCGATGCCCGTCGACCGGGTGGACGTCGAGCCGTTTGACGAACACTATGCCTTTTATAGCGTGGCGTTAAAACGTGGAAGGAACCCCCTGGATAAATTTAAGGAAGGGGACATTTTGTCTGGTAGTAAAATGCTCATGGAATTCAGGAACGAAGTGAAGAAGTGTGTGAAGAAGCTTGAACGTGAGTCATAAAATTAGTACTTTGAGGCAGTAAAAATGTGATGCACAACAAAACCTTTGTTTTGAAAACTTTCCCAAGTCAAAAAAAATGCATTTCTATTGTTTTATTTCAGATGTGGAAGTGACAAAAAAGAAAAAAGGGTGTCCTGCAGTGACCTTGAACATCACAAAGCCATTCACCATCTCACTTGATATTGTTCCCTGTCTTGTGGTCAAATCCACGTGGCCATCAATCACCAAAGATGGACTTAAGATTGACAACTGGCTGGGAAGAAAAGTAAAGCAGGAGTACAAGTACATGCTGTATTACCTGGTCCCAAAATATGAGGGCTGGGGGACAGTGGAGAAAGGTGGTGTCCATGCTAAAGGTAAGAAACTGAAAAGCTTTAACTTCTCAGCCAAATGATTGAAATTACATTTGATAAACGGACATGAAAACTATCGCTGTCTAAAACTATCAGTGGGGGGGCCTCAGTGCAGCACCTGGGGACCAACTCAAGATCCATATACCAGGGAGATCAGAGGAAAGGGCAGCAGCAGGAACCAATGTTGATTACGGGAAACCCACACAGACACTGGGGGAGCATGTAAATCAGAATCATCTTGCTATGGGACAACAATGAAACCATGTTGTCCGAGTAAAGATTTTAGAAAATACTTATGCTGCACATTTTCTGGCCGCTCACAATGTTAAGAAAACTTTTAGGTTTTTTTTTCACAAGAATTTCCAAGAGTTAAGCGAGTTAATTGGGTACTTGATTTCCTGAAACACAGATCTCTGGCGGATCTCATTCTCTCATGTGGAAAAGGCCATTTTTAGGAGCCACGGATCAGAGAAGACGTGTTGTGAAGCAGGTGGAGCACCGTGCTGCAGGTTAGACTGAAAATATATTCCAAAATATACACACTCTGACCAAATTGCTTAGCCAGAGACAGTAAAAGAGACGTGGAGCCTATTAAGGTCAGCTGAGCAGGATCAACTGAAAATAGTGCCTGTGAAATACTGAACAATTTCCTTTCTCCTTGTAAACAGGAAGGACTGTCTGAAGCTCCTCAAGCACCTGCTGAGTCTGCTGAAGAAAAAACACCCCAAATTTGAAGACTTCTACTCCTACCACGCCAAAACCACGCTCTTACACGCATGCTGCTCCAGAGTTAAGGACAGTGACTGGGAGGCCTCACATCTGAGTCAATGTTTCCACATGTTGCTGGATGACTTTCAAAGATATCTGACAATAGGTGATCTTCGCAACTTCTTTATCCCAACTCAGAACCTCCTCTCAGGTAGCAGCACAAGTAGCCGCAAATTTCTGGTTCAGTGTATCAGGGAACAACGAGACAACAACTTTCCTATTTTCCTTGAAGAGGAGGAGTAAAGCAACCAATAACCTCCCAACTTGGAAAGCGACTTGCGGCATTTTCGCTCAAAAACAATTGGTTTTCATATAACATAGCTTTTTGCTATATATGGATGCAAACCTATCGGCTATACTTATAAGGGTTTTTGTGTAAGATTTGGTCCTGATGTTTGTTTTGCTGGACATGTTCTAATAATTGATATAAGTGAGGGGAAGAAAAGTCAATGTTCATGGAAACTGAAAGATTTGGTTTGTTTTGTTTAAATTCAATAAATATCTATTTTTTTTTTTAAAAAATCATTATTTTTGTTATTGTTGTTGTTATCAGCTACTGTTTGACTTGAATTTCCCTCTGGATTCATGAAGCATCCATCCATCTGAACCAATTGTTGTGTTGGATGCTATGTTTTATATACAGTATTCGACCCTTTTATTTTTCTGCTAAATTTGATTTGTTTTGTTAGCAAAACTTCAAACTGCTAGAGCTATAAGTGCTTACACTGCCAGCTGTAGCACATTTGATACCAAGCTCACCCCTTCGACCCCAAAGACAATATAACAAACAAAACATTTGATGCAGTGCCAAACTCACACTATTGCACATTTCTAAACACAGCACAAATGTGCAACTTGGCTAAGAATAATAAGACAATAAGAGTAACGAATATGTGCAAATCTACTTTCAAGTCAAGTGTGTTGAGCTAAAAATCTTTACATTCATGTTGCACACACCTGAGAGGAGGAAGGAGCAACAGGCTGTTCTGCTATACCTTCGAGTAAATCTGGGTCTATAAATAAATTAAGAAATAAAGAACACACTGGAGATTAGATTAGACATGGCACAACATGTTACCGTTTTTCCGTTTCACATGTTTTGACACATTCCACTCACCGGGGGAAGAAGGTACGAGCTCAGCTGGCTGATCCACGTCATTGGTTGTAGCAGCAGGTGGCGCTCCTACATACTGTAAAAGTGAATCTAGGAGAAAAATATAAAACGATAGTATATGACGTTAAACAAAGACGAGTATTTTAATCCTATCCATTTGTTCTATGTAACGTTAGCGTAAAGGTTGTCTGCGGTCCTGACACGTCTTTCATTCCGACCGACAATTGGTACCAGCTGAGCTTACGCTGAATTATCGCACACTCGGTAGTGGCTATAATGTTAGCTCCTCCTCACACTAAGATAAACCAGCGTCTAACTTCACGTTGTTTACAGAAATTCAACTTTTATGAAGCAACGTAAATTAATGTAAAGCTGAACGGCACTGAATATCAACGACAGCGTTCGTGCTGTTAGCTAACAACGTCACGTGACCGACCCCAGCAGCGGCTGTTTAACGCGCGGAGTTAGCTCAGCTAGCTAGCAAGGCTACGCGATGCTAGCATGACAAAATGCAAAGCTAACTACGACATAGCACACCTTTCCACGCGTTTCCCGCCTGCTTCGTTTCTCATTCATTTTTCAAATTTTATTTCAGTCCACAGTGATAAACACGTCTATACTTAAGATGCTCGAGTATATTTATACTTGTATTGTAAAGTCCCCTTTTCGTCGATGATTTATAAATAGATTGTGTTTGATCTCCTTTGCTTCTTTTCTTTTCTCTTCGTACTGCGCCCCCTGAAGGCTTTTTGTCTTTTCGTTTTCCACTGAAACCTCAAAGATCGCATCGTGTTTACACTGAGATGAATCAGTTTAACTTTTCTCTCATGGACGCAATTTTGTCGCGGGTGGAGCCCTCGGCGGTCGCTTACAGCAACACCTGTCGGATGGTGCGTTACTCACCATCAGATCCAGATCCAATGACAACCTTACTCACCATCAGATCCAGATCCAATGACAACCTTACTCACCATCAGATCCAGATCCAATGACAACCTTACTCACCATCAGATCCAGATCCAATGACAACCTTACTCACCATCAGATCCAGATCCAATGATAACCTTACTCACCATCAGATCCAGATCCAATGACAACCTTACTCACCATCAGATCCAGATCCAATGATAACCTTACTCACCATCAGATCCAGATCCAATGACAACCTGTGGTTTGGTTTTAAGGCTGACGGCACCGTCTTTAATCGCTACAACGATCAAGTGGTAACAAAGGACAAGGTACCTGTCCTTGGTCTAAAAATAATGTTACGTTTGTCCATCAGAATAAAAATGAAAAGTTAAAACCCACGGGTATATTAACTTTCAATAATTGGCCTATGACCCACGTCTCCAAACATTTCTTAAAATGTATATAACCTATTGAGTTATATTGCTAAAATCACATATAACTGTAAAGACGCAAAAACGGAGCTAAAAAACATACCTTCCACGAATAACGTAACTAGTCAGGGACCAGGAAACAGGTCCTGAACTGAGCTAGAAACCTAGTTTCATGAGTGAATTTCAACCTGACCACTTGCTTCTATGTATCTATACTTAAAAATATATGTCACATTTCATTGTATTATGTTATACTATATATATTGTTATATTCCACTGTACTTATCATTTTTGTTATTGTTGTTAGTGCATGTCACGGAAATATGTTGGTGAGAAGAATATAATACAAGTCTGCAGAGTTTTGTCTTTATTGCATAAGAAGTCTGAGTCTCATGAGAGGTCAGCAGTGCCCAGAGTGACTGACTATGAGCAAAGTATAAAGAGAGATTATATAGGCAAAATAATGAATAGACAGAGTAGGATGGTGTTATCTGTTTGTGTTGATTGCTGCCAGGTGCATCTGAGGTGCGGTGCTTGGAGCAGGGGCTCTGTCAAGGACGGCCTGACTGTAGCGAGAATTTTGTTACCAGCTGTGAGATGTATCGTTGATGTGTGTGTGTTGGTGGGAGATAAGTGAGAGTTGAAAAGTTGAAGTTGATGAGTGAATGCAATGTCGATAAGTATGAGCGCTTATGTGTAGAATATAAGCGTGAGTTGTATTTTTCTGTTACAGTGTGTTATTATTATTATCAGCCAAGTATCTATACTGTATCTAATTGAAGAAAATCTCCAATAAATTTAAATATTGAGGATAAACGTATCTAATTTAATGTATTCATGCTTTCTTTAAGCACATTGAATTGCCTTTGAATTGTGCTAAACAAATAAACTTGCCTTGCCTGAACAAAGTGTAAACAACCCATCATTCATTTACAGTGAGTTCCGATCTCAGGCAGTTTGGAGTTCATTAGCTGTTATTGACAAACCACCAAAAGAACAAGACTGAGGTGGTGCCCATTACTGGATTTATTTACAATGCACACCCAAAGAGTGTCACTCTTTCAAATAATGTCCTAATGAGGACATGAGATCATTTTCTCAGCAACTGCATGCTCAGAACAAACATTTTGAACAAAAGCTTATGGCGGATTAGGCAGGGCACTTATCCCTGCAGGAACAGAAAACGAGAATTTTCATGACACTTTGTTTACAGAGCCAAACAGCCTCAGAAAAACTATAGCTGGTATATAATCATGAAATATAGAAGAGGTCATTTAAGAGGTTATCAATAAAATGAGAAATGAAGGATGCAAATGTGGAGGACTATTTATATACAAGTTGAAATTTGTACAGTACTTTTCTTTTTTACACCTCCCTCTACCCTTTTAGTTCGGTTTACTTTTTATTTTTATTTTAAAAAGTCTAACAGACAGACTGACTTAACTCTCTCGTACAGAGAACGGGAAAAAGCTAAAAGCAAAGCCAGACCTCTGACCTTTCCCCAAACATTCGTGTTTCTCACAAAGAACAGCAGAACAAACAAACAGATGTTGACTTGCTGCTTTTCTGTAACTTTGATTATCATGGTTTTATTTATATTGACCACTCATGAAAACACTAACACTGTGAACCAGAGGTATGCTGATTTTGTTAAATAAAAAAAGAAAAGAAACTTCATGCATTAGAAAGCCCAACTACGGTCTCTATCTCTGCTTCCTCTTCCTCCACCACCTCTTCCTCCCCTTGGGTTAAGCATTTCCCTCTCCCTCTTATGCTTCTCATATCTCTCTGCCATAAACAGCAGATCCTCAGGCACATCCTGCAACAGGATTCATTCAGAAAATTACATGGAAGGTTTCAGGATCAAAAAGACAAACCAGGAGTTTAACCAAAAAGCCATTATGGGAAAAATATCTCAGACTGTGGTCAATAAATTAGTATGGGCATGACTGTGTAGGGATAAATTAGCAGATGAGCTATTCTAAACAAGTAAAAAGTTCCACTAATTTCTTTGAAATGTAAAGTCTATCCAACAGTCCATTACCATTTCAATCGAACAATTTATATTCCACATCACAATTCAGCAAGCTTACTCATTCTAAACAGGCAATCACTCAGCTGACTTCTATCGTAAAATATCTACAATTAAGTGAGGTATACACATTTCCTAATATTTATATGGATCTTCTCAAGGGAACGCTAGTAAAAAAAAAAAAAACTAAAAAAAGGCGTGTTAACGTTTTTTTTTGTATTCTATTTTTTCAATAAAAGTGTTAGCGTAATATGAGCGTGTGCAAACCTGTCCAGCTCGCTCCAAGATGGGAATCAGCTCTGGGGCCATCTTCCAGTCTTCTCTGGTTACCAGGGTAACAGCAGCACCTGAACGTCTGAAAGAACAAAGAAAAAACATCACACAAAATCCAGCAGAAATCTGGGAGTCATTTTTTTTTACATTTCTGAATTACTGTGATCCTGTGCAGTTTTATTTCTGTGTGAAATACCATATCAGTTACCTTCAAACTAACAGTTGAACATTACTTATTAAATACCAGATACATATGCACACCCACACCCACACACAGGCACGCACGCACGCACGCTCTTACCCAGCACGGCCGGTGCGGCCCACGCGGTGTACATACTCTTCAATATTTCGAGGGAAGTCATAGTTGAAGACATGAGTGATGTCATGGACATCCAGCCCTCGAGATGCAAGGTCTGTGGCCACCAGGATACGAACTCGACCTTGACAGATAGAGGACAAATCTATTCTCTGAACAGGAAGGACTGTACCATGCATGAAACTAATAATTGAGAAATATTCTCCTTTGCAGCCTAAGAAAAGAGGGATATCTGCCTTCTCATTAAATCCTGGGTAACATGGCAAACATGAATAAATCCTAAATTGTAATTATGTTTACATGCACCAAATACTGATTATTTGTCTGTACTGCCACTCAGGCAAAAATGCGAGTCACGGGAATACATGGATGGAATTAATAGGATTGCACTGTTCTCTGAATAGTCAATAGTGAAATGCCCACCAAAGTTAAAGCAGTCTCAATCATGTATTTGTAGCAATGTAAATTCCTGTAACGTACCATCTCTGAAGTCGTTAAGGGCTTGTTCACGGTCACACTGCTCACGGTTGCCATGAAGACATTGCACTGATAAACCGTGCAGACACATGTCACTGGACAGGTCATCAGCCCTGATCAAGTATGAAAAAAAGGTAGACAATCTATTATTAAGAAATTTAAAAGGGATTGGAATTCAAAGAATGAAGAACTTTCAAGCTATAGTACAATTACTTGCATGTGTCTCGTTCCAGAGCTGAGGCATTTAGTTCATAGGCAAACCTAGTTGGCTAACCATAGTCTAGTGAATCAATTCCACACTCACACAAGCTTTTTGCCGACAAAGATGAGAACTTTATCCTGGGGCAGCATATTTCGGATGAAGTTGAACAAAAAAGATTTTTTCTCTTCTTCAGGGACAATCAGCACCGTCTGCTGCACTGTATCAACTGCCTGAGATCCAGAAAAAAACAGTCAGCCTGTAAACAGTATTCCACATTGAATAAAGCACAAGAAATAAAGGAGAAAAAATAAACCTGCTGTTGTCTTAGTTGTCAAAAAACTATCAAGACAACACTGTTATATGCTGACAGATAAATGCCATCAATTTCACGTGATTCCTTTGACTTCCTTTCAGGGACGGTAAGGATTATAGTCAGATGAAGCAAAATATTTAATCCTGCCGACCACTGCTGCAAATTACCTCTTCATTTATACAATCGGAAAGCCAAAATCTGAATTGTGCATAATACTGTAAACAATCCGAGTCAGTATTTCAACTAATAAAGTTCCAGTAAGAGAGGCGACATACTGCCAGGTCTAGGGTCCCCACATAAGCCATCATGGGATTCTTCAGATAGGATTTGGCCAATCGTCTCACACCAGTGGGCCAGGTGGCACTGAAACATAATTATCAGAATAACTGCACCAATAAATTCAACAATAGGAGCATAAGATGGAACAAAGAACTATATTCAACATATACGATTAACAAACAGCATCATTTTTATTGAATTAATTTGATGTGGACCTGTAAAAACCCCTTGAGATAGTGTACGTGATCTTGGGCTATACAACCAACAAGAACTTAGCATTTGAATTGAATGAGCTGCAGGTTTCTGATCCTTTAGTCCTGTTGTGTGTGGTTCATATTGTCATTCATATACAATACACAGCTTGCTGGAGGTTCACAGGAGTTTTACCTGGTCATAACAGTCTGTCGGTCTGGGCGAATGTCCAAAATAATCTTCAAAATCTGGGGCTCAAAGCCCATATCCAGCATCCGGTCTGCCTCGTCCAGGACCTTCTCAAATCATCACAGCAGTTAATACAACAGAAAATCTATATACATACATAATTATATTTTTTAGGGTCCCTACATAACACCAAGATGATTTCAGCTCCTACATCAGCTTCCCCGTTGTAACAAAGAAAACTGGTGGTCATGAGCGGCTGCTTATGCAAAACGCTTTGTCATCTGTTCTCTGGTGTTCTATGGTGTTCCTGTTATTGATAGGTTTTAATGTTTGTATAACAGTGAGCTTTATGAATAGCTTTCTTCCTTTTCTTCCTTAAATGAAAAAATACAATATCAATGACTCTAAGGGTAACCCAGTAGCAGGCATTTATGAATGGTGGACCACATTTGTGTGATGCAATTTGCCCTGAATAAAATGCCCATTTGGTTCCCATGTTTTATACTGTATATTTTAACCCATTCATTTTTGCTAAATTGGTGTTTGCAAAATTCTAAACTACTAGTTACCACTCCTTACACACAAACATTCACAGACACACAGCTAACCAAGTAGGTGATAGAGCGCAGATTAATGAGCTCGTTCATCTGTAGATCATTTAGTCGGCCTGGTGTGGCAATCACTATGTCGACACCACCCTTCACCACGCTGATCTGGCCTTTTCTATCCCCACCGCCGTAAATACAGATACTTGAAAGAGAGGAAATAAAGAGTCTTGTCTAGTCCTGTGCATGGTTTTAGGGTTTAAGTAGCTATATCTAGACCTTTACTACACGTCTGCTGAACCTTTTGTAGCCTTTATAGCTGTACTTGTTACACTCAGCTTCAATCTGCAGGGCTAACTCTCTGGTTGGAGTCAGCACCAGCATGCCTGGACCGCCACGCTCAGCTCTGGGTCTATGAAGCAAAGAAAAATAGACACGTGACATTGCACAATTGATAAAAAAAAGCACAAATCTTAACTTTATATTGCAATTCGTAGAAATCTGTGCATGACATAAATAAACAGCTCAGAGGGTTTGTCCAGAAAACATGTGAAATGTAAACATAAATGCACTTGCATGAACAACCTTCCTGGACTCACATAGGTTGTCCGTCCATGTGGATGAACCCCGGCAGCAGGTAGGCCAGGGTCTTCCCCGTTCCTGTCTGCGCAATGGCAATAAGGTCCTCCCCACTCAGCAACACCGGCCAGGCCTGACACTGGAGCAGAAATTAAAAAAACAAAAACAAAAAACAAACCCATAAGAACATCACGATACATAACAAAAGTCAAAAAAATCCCGACACACACTTGCAAAAAAAAAAAAAAAAAAAAAAGAGTAAAGAATTCAATTGCATTCACAAAGTTCTGTAAAATGAAATAAACAAAACATCAGAAATTAACGACACATTTGAAATAAAAAACAACAACAAAATAGATTCATCATGGACACATTCAGACCATTTTGCAGTTTTCTTTGATAATGTTTTGTTAGAATGCATTGTTGTCATCACATATTTGAAGAGGAAATGTTTTCTGTGAATTCACTCAACTCGTTGGCCCAGATATCAGTCAAGCAGCATTGGAGCAGCCAGTAAAAGTTAATTTACAGTACATAGACTGGAAGTAGAGCAGCTTCTCACAAGTAAGCTAAATTACTCTAATTATTTAAGCAGATCATTTTACAAATACATTTTTGTTCTGAGCGAGCTACCGGAATTATTTGTTGTAGCCAATGAAAATTCATTTTATGCTCATGTGTCATGAAGCATCATACAGAACAGGTTAAACAATTGTTATTATTGTGAAATGAAAGAGATAATTAAAAGCCTAGTTTCAACTGCCTTGGACCGGTTTGATAACTCTGTGTCCACACCCATGTTGTTCTTTGTTCATCTGAGGTGCTGAGACAAACCCATGATATATGTAAATGAGCTACTATTTGAAGCAGCCTCAAACCCAAGCACAATAGTTTCATAACTTAGCCAAATAATCCAGGTCTCCACAAAACATCTTAAAAATCTGTCTAATCTTTTCAGTTATATTGCTAACATATAACCATAAACACACTCCAATAAATTTTGCCGTCTTCAGATTAAAATCTCATACAATCCCCAGTTTCATCAGAGAATTTCAGACTGAACACTTGCTTCTATGATCGTAATTGAAGAAAATCTCTGAGATTTTTCAACGTTGGGGAAAAACACATCTCTAATATACTTTGGCCCAGAAGAGTTTAAGTCCTAGATTCAAACTTCTTAAGATGTATAACAAAATCAAAGGGCTTGTTTCATTGCTTTTGTTCCATTTCACAAATCAGACTGGGCGATATGGACCAAATATCATATCTTGGTATTTTTAGGCTGAATGGAGATACACAATATGTATCTTGGTATAAATCTCTGTATTTTCTGGTAAGAAATATTCAGTTGGAAGTCAAAGTCATGTGTGAATGCGAACGTTTATTAAGACAGAGTCATCAAAATAGAATGATAAGACAGGATTTCCTTTCCTGTTTGAAAATATACGGCTGCGTAGTACATCGTCATGTATGTAATCATGTATCTAAGACTAAGGTGGTGACCATTACTGGATTTAGTCAGTGACGAAACCTGAACAGTGGCACTCTTTAAAACAATGTCCTAAAGAGGACAGAATATCATTTGACCAACAACCACTGCATACTTAGCGATAATATTTTGAACAAAAACAATGGCAGGTTAGGTGAGGGCAGTCATCTATTTGGCCTAACTGAGGTTAGACTGCAAAAACTCAACAGGAACATTCCCCCGCTGGGAATTTTGAATGGGTCTGCGCCTGTTCCTGCCTTTTTGACCCACAGACCTTTTTAGGGAAATTCAGATATTTTCATCATGCTGA
>OMNV01016946.1:24115-41131 GCA_900303265.1 Brotula barbata
CCCTGGGGTTGGACCGGGACACGCCGTCACCATTATCTCCCCCACTTCCAACAAGAGCGCCCCCCTCTGTGAGGGGGCTCTGGTAGTCCGAGTTGCGATGGTGGTGGTTGTCCAGTTCAAACAGAGGCAGGGAGGAGAGGGCGAGAGCCGAGGGGCCTTTCTGTAGGACTTGACGGTAAACTTCCAGCAGAGAGTCCAGCTTTGTCTCAATGGAGGTTACCTAGGAGGAAGAGTATGTGGAGGAAGGTGCAGAAAGATTAGCAAGAGAGTGAGAGTTTCCCGCTGTGCTGACTTGGCTGTAGGCAGATTTAATGGAGGTGAAGGGGGCGTGTCTGGGACCTGAAGGGGGCGTGTCTGGGACCTGAAGTTGGACTTGCTGACAGCTGACGGCCAGTGCAGCGTTTTCAGTGATCCATTGTTGACATAATGACATTAAGTCTAATGAACTGATACCATGCAGCCGACATACTGTAAAGGCATCCGACATCATGTTGACCTTCGAACTCAGCGGTCAGTGTTAATTATTCTCAAAATGCATTGTGGGTATTTCATACGGTCGGAGTGTGGTGCTGTGCACACACACGGTGGTGGGCATCTAAAGTGAACCTCTGGTGACACATTTCCTCAATTACACGATTGGACTCAGACTTATGGTCTTTAGCACGTTGGGAAACGGCCTCTGAGAGGCTGAGGAGGGCAATTTAACTATTTATGCCTTTTATTGATCCCAGAAACGTTGACCGATCCCATCGATCAACAATTTCAGCCTGTCAGTGAAAACTGGATAAATAGAAGGTGATGATGAAACACTTCCAGACAAACAGGCAACAATAGCCTGGCTTTTGATTTGATATCTTTCCTTCTTTCATCTATTAATCTTTCACACACACACCTGAACTCACCTGTCTCTCTACCTTACACACACGTCCAAGCATGCTCATGCCCTCCAGGGAGTCTCCATCTGGGTGAAGTTTGTCCCTCATCTTTTTATCTACGGGGATCTGGCCTTTTCCCAGGATCTGATCCACCCTGATACACATCGACACACAAACACACACACATTAATAAACTACTGTGCACTCACCAGGCACCCAATTTCATCCCAGGCTATCCCAAGTCAGGCAAGACACCTAAAGCAACTGTGTATTAAGATTACAGTTAGTGAAACACTCAACATAAACAAATCTTATATCAGGGCTGATGAAATTGTTGAAACCTTGTATTTCAAAAATTTGAGGAATCCAATCGTTTTCTCCTCGTTTTTTCCTGCATTCTGAGGTCTTTAACAGGGTTATACAGGACCGTTTGCTTTCTGGCCTCAGTTAAAGGCATCGATGCTTCTATTACACTTCAACAGCACTGATATGGTATTCACAAGTATTCCACACTGTCCAATTCAGAATGAAAGGGATGAAGAGCGTAGGAATTGGAAACATGTTCACACGCTGTGTTGTAAGACACCAGAGGGTGAAAACAAGTCTGTATCGTCTTGATCAAACCTCACAAATTCAGTTCAAACATCGTAATAAAGATGAATTAGTGAAGTTAATCAATTGTCTACTGTACAATATCCCCAACATGCTAAGATCTAAAAGAGACCAACACTGGAAAGACATTACACACACGTGAATTTGTCTCCTCTACCACAAACAAACTACTATTCCCAACATCCACCACTGCACACAACTTAGGTCAGTTATGAATAAATATGCACACAAATTCCCCTGTGAGGTGAAGAGAAAGACACAAACCTATGGAAGGCCCAAAGTGGTGATGTATGTGAAAGTGTACATGTCAACGTACTGTACTACCGCTACCAATGCATGTGTATGTGCCAGATCAGACTAAAGTCATCTTTACAAGGCATTTCGATCATTTATTTACATATCATACGCAGCACCAAGTGGGCGGAGCTCTGGCCACCACTGACTGGAAAGCGATCAAGTCCTTGTTTTTGGGTAAATTAGAAATTATTATGTCATTGTAGTGTCTCCTAGTGCTGAAATCTGATTTGGGGAGCATTTCTGAACTAAAAAAGTAGAGTTTTTTTAAGGGTACCTAGTGTTTGATACCAATCAAGATTCATGAAATCATTTTCTGTGAATATCTAAACCATCATTACAGTGTTGAACGTGAACTCTACCCATTTAGTACTCCAATGCGTGTGTGCGTGAGACAGGTCAGGGTAAGAAAAGCACTTCGGGGGTCTAAAGGTCACCTAAGGGAACTTTAAGACAGCTAACAATGTTCTACTAAAAGTCAAACAAAGTGAAGTGAGAGTAACCCAGGGCCTGAGAGCTTCTTCCGGTTGTTGCTGTAATAATAGTGCAGAGCAGGAGAGGACAAGTTCCTGGGTCGGCCGTTCAGGCCGGCACCAGAGCCCGATGCAGCGGCCAGTCTGGAGGCGCAAGAAAGACTCGGTCAGATACATCTGACACAGACACGCACACAAACACACACACACACAGCAAAGCACAGCGCCTATGAAGCATTCAGTACAAACACACCAAATGATAGTAGGGAAGTACAATTAAGGAAGAAGAACTCTCGCTTCGTTAGTAGTCATCCATTACTATGAGACAATGCTCCCTGTAGAAACTCAAATAATTTTGCTGCAAACTAAGTGATGACACACTTTTTAAGGATCAAATTTATTCACTATAATTTTGATCCTTGAATCAAACATGCATGATAGTATTTTAATGTGATTTGAAGGTGTTAAATGTAATCCACAGCAAATTAAAGCAGCAGAAAGCTACAAAATTATAAGAGCTGATAAGAGCTCTGTTTCATCTGCAGTTTATGGCAAAAGCTGATGAAATGCTCTCCCAAGAGGTCCTCAATGTACCCAAAACAGGATTATCGCATTTGCAATTAATTTGAATAAATAAATAAATTAAATCAAGTAGATTAAATATTGCAGTATTTATGCTCAAATATAAAGATCAGTGAAATGTTTTCTTCTTCAATACAAAGCATTCAGGCCCAACAAGCAGGGAAAAATGACAAAAGTATGACCTATAGGAAAGCGTTGCAATGGCCACTCCTACCCAGTAGGTGGCAGTATGTACACTTTTGCTATGTCGCCTACAAACAATGTCATGGAAGAAGGGTAGTTTGGGTGAACAAACATATGGAGACAATAACCGAAAACACAAAAAAAAGAGAGAAAATGCGGGCTCTTGGTGTCCACAGTTCTACAGAAGGTGACATCAAGCTGCCGCAGCCTCACACAATATGTTTGTTTTGGTTTGCACATGTTATCACGATGATTTGTCCAGCGATGTCAATGAGTGACAACTTGCTATTACCCCTTACTACCACTAGATGTCAGATTTGTATTTTACGGCAGGTCTCAAACCATCACAGGTTTTGTTTACGCTTTTATCAAAAAATAAAATGCCACATTTGAGCTAGTTGATGACCTCTGGGGAGAGTCATAAAACAAGTTAGGATGGGTTTTTGCACAAGCTGACAAGGTTCAAACAGTTCCCATTTTGTATATCATAATCCTTAATGTTTGTTTCTATCCTGTTTAGACCATGGATAGGTGTTTTATGGAGTTACATAATAAATTTGAGAGCCAAAATATAGCTTTATATAGTAACTATATGGTCGTCTGTGCAATTTTTCAGTTTGACCCAGGTCTAGGGTAGGTTTGGTTGTGTTAGTGGGGGAGCAGCAGGCAGGTGGCGCAGGACGGGGTTGGCCTGACCCCGGTACAGAGTGCTTCCTCCGGGCCTGGCTGTAATATAAATGCAGGGAGGGAGAGGAAAAGGTCTTGACGCGGCTGCTGAAGGGCCTTGGAGGGGGACCCACTACAGTGTCCAGTCTGGGAGGGAGAGGACACACAAATGTAGACATACAAAACACACAGGTTCAGCACAATGGGTCAGATAAATGAGAGAAAACCTCTGTAGGAGCCATATGAATAGCAGCAACACCTACATACTGTGTGTCTAAAACACAACAGGATGACCTAACAGAGAGCAATTAACAAACAAGTGTTAAAATACGCAGCAATATGCAGGGGAGGAGTGATCAAGACTGTACGGCAAATGTCAATATGTCACATCCTCATTCCAACAGGGTGATTAACAGTTAGTGACACTTTTGGCGTTGATACTTGGTGTTTACTTACCAGGTCAGTAGGCCTTTGAATAAACCACTAATGATCCATGACATAAGTGACAGAAGTGACCACAATAAAAATGAACGCATTGTTTGGATTTCTAAATTGAACTTACATCAAGTGACAACTCCTCAAAATCAGTTTTCTTGGGTAGTATGATACCTTACAATGCTACAACATTCCCTCATTTACTTCATGTTATGGGACAACATCGCCAAGGATTCCAAGGGGCTTTTCCACATCATGTGCCATTTCAACTAATGGGTTCATTCTGTGGACTACAGAGCTGGAAATTGAACGTTTGCATCATTGCACTCATTTGGATGTAACGCACCAGGACAGACTTTGTAAACGTGTGTGTGTGTGTGTGGATGTATGTATGTCCTGACCTCGTCTGAAGGCTCTTGATGCGACACAGCATGTCCAGGTGTCCTGCCGAGTACTGCTCTATGACGTCCTTCACATCATACGGACGCAACGTCTCTTTAAACTTCTTCTTTGCCACATGAAACTTCATGATTCTACCGAGACACACACACACACACACACACAGAAATAAGATGAAAGAAACAGTGATAAAGATCACAGGTTTTCTCTGGGAAAAGGCAGAGGAAGGAACTCAATGTCTGGGTTTCTTCACTGCAACTCAATCTGTAATTACCACACAGAACCACCTGATGGCAGCAGCAGGCTTGCGAAACCTCAGCTCCCAGTTCAAACATGTGACTTGTTGATCTTTTCTGCTAGTGTAATAAAGAAAACAGTCCGATCTCCGATAGCTTCAGGATCTAGTGGGAAACTGAAGTTCCCATGTTCTGCTGTTGAATCAATAACAGTCAGACTGAAACGTGAGTGCGATCCTCCTCTGCTGACTGAATAATATTGATAGATGTAAGGGGATCTGTGCTCATGGTTCATTCGGGGGACCTGCTGGCTCCTGCTCCTCCTGCTTCGCTCCAGTTGCCTGTTTTTCTCAGCATCTCAATGGAAACACTGGTGACAGATGAGACTCTGTAATAACAGTCCTAACGTGGGAGGGGGGTGTCGAACCCTCAACCCGACACCCTGAGAAAGTCCTGGGCCCCGGCTGCCCAGGGAGGAGACCCGCTGGGTGGGCAGACCATGTGTGTGTGTGTGTGTGTGTGTGCGTGGTGGAAATACTGCTTTACATGAAAGCAGCAACATCACACTGGAAAAATATTCCATTATTCCAATATTCCAAGTGAATGATGATGTGAATCAGATAATGGACGAACAGAAGAATGAAACAAAAAGAAAGAAAGAAATAGAAAGGAAAAGGCAAATTAAACACCTCATTTGAAGGAAATGAGCTGGAGGCAGACGCAAAAAGCAGAGCGAGTGAGAAGCACGTCTTGGGGCACAAAAGGGAAAAAGGATGGAGAGCAGGAAATCATAAATAATTAATCATAAAAAACGTGATGACCGTATTCCAGAATTGTTGCTGTTCTCTTCGTTTTTCCACAATCATTTAGAAAATATGGCACTTTTGTTATTTCATATATATTTGAGAAATCCAAAAACTTTAAAAAGCTTGGCTCCAGAGATAGGGCCATCATCTAGTAATCAGAGGGTTGTTAGTTTGATCCGTGCTCCTACTGGTACGTCGAAGGGTCGCTGAGCAACACACCGAACGCCATCTGCTCCCTGTATCATCCCCTCTGAGATCCATGTATCAGTGATGTGTCATTTTATGGCCTGATAATCAAATTTAGGATTAAATCACATTCTCAGCCTAACATCTACTGAACCAAATTACAACTAGTGGAAAGGATGATAATCTTTACTTTTTATAGAATACTTAAATATCTATTTTATCTAATTGACTAAATTGATGCTTTCCTTACAAAGAACAACACAAAGAGGGTGAGAGGTAGTGAAGTGAGAGAGAATCAGTTGGCGCCAGTTGAATAAACATTCACGCACAGGGTGCCGGTGCCAGTGTAATAGAGCACACACACACCCACACACACACACACACACACACACACACACACACACAACAAACCCCATGCAGGGTTGCTAGAAAACCCCTCAGGCGAACCCTCGAACTCAGCAGTAGGTTGTAGAGATAAAGAGAGAGAGAGAGAGAGAGGAGAAAACAAGAGGGGAGTGGAGAAATAGATTTTGAGGAGTGCTGCTTGAAGAGGACAAACATGATGAGAATCCCAGCACTGACACCACAGGGACACCTGCTGTGTGTGAACGCGTAAAATAACACGCCCACTTGATGCTGTGACACGTTATATTATGGATATGATTCCCTTTCAAGAGGCCGTTCACACTGCGTTTCCCTGCTCGTATGCAGCACTATTCTATTCTTAATGTCGTTTGAATAATTCACCGTGATTCACAATTCTTTCTTTTTTTTACCCTAACGTGTGGAGACGCAGGACAAATTACTCATACAAGGGAAATGAACTGGATGCTCATTTTTCTATCTCTGTTTTTATCTATCCCGTGCAGTGTATTATGATGTTTACATTAAAATGAATTGCCTTGACCGTAACATAATAACCATTTTAACGTCCCAGTAAATGCAGCGTTCACCTGTTGTCTTTTGTGGGTGTGTTCTTCAATTCACGGGTTCTTGTTTGACTGATTTTTAGTGTTCTGGAACATATCCGTACAGGATTTTTCATAAATGGTATCTGACATTCTCAGGAAAATGATGAGGCCAGGCCTGAGTCACATGACCACACGGTGGTCTTGAATGATGTATGAGAGTGTTATAGGTCTCCCCTGCTACAGGAACACAGAATGAATGAATCAAAGATTTATTGAAGACGATGATGAAAAGAGGAAAACATTAATGTTGACAGTTTTAACATTTTGATTTGTTTCATCGAGCGTCACCATTTCGCCGTGGTTGTTCATCAACCCACTGTTCTCACCATCTACGAGACGCAAGTCAGGAAAGAACAAAACACAAAACAAAGGACTCTCACTTTAAGGAGTGGATGGTTGATGTAGGCCTGAGATGTTACCATGCAGCTGCAGCAGGAGCTCACCTGACAGCCCTGATGACGGCTTTGAGCGGAGCCGACAGATCCTCCACCGTGATGTCACAATGACAGCCTCTCTCGTCTAAGGAATCCTCCGTGGTCATTCCTGCATCCACTGAGAGAGACAAAACGGCATTTCATCAATAAAGCAGCCTCGTGCAAAATCGATTCCAGTCTTAAAAATGCATGAAACACATCCAGCATTTCAGGTCCTCACAGGTTTTCCAGCAATGTTTCAGACTGATTCTATTTTGGCTATCAAGAGGTGGGAAATTCTGCTCTGCTTGGATGGGATGTTTGGGAATGGGCAGCGTTTGGCCAGCGCAGCTATGACAGGTGAGGGAACTGAGCAAATATCTTTAATACTGACGATAATAATGAGAGAGACAGACACCGGAATAAAGAAGACACAAATATGGCAGTGACTAATGATATAGTGTGTATAACAGGTTATAAAGCCTGCTCGGGTACATGACAAAGGCAAGCAGCACCACGAGAAACAATGAGAGAGTTTCTAAGCCATATGAGGACACACACACAAACGCACACACCATTTTAAGAACATATGCTCATAAAAATAAACTAATGTTCCACATGAAGCAGAGAGGAGAACATGGAGACTTGGAGGATCATCACATCATATGCATGTCTACATCTCGAGCTTTAGAAGATGTTTTAATCATGGGTTGATTTTCAAATCATTCTAAATCCATCTGGCTAACTTTGAGATTCATCCCATATGTGTTAGAGAATGCAGCCACACACAATTTACCACTCTGCTGGTTACATATGCTTTGATCTTCAGATCCAGTTTCAAGAGTCTCTTCTATCAGCTTGTTTTGCCTGATTTCTCATTATGTAACTTTACATAACTCTCTTCTTCTATAACCTCATTTCCCCTGTTCAAAACTGTTACAGTGTTACATCACTAATTATCATAATCTGTTATTATCTGTTATGATGGGTGAAATGGAGAATGGACGGAGAGATAATGGACATGGAAAGATAGATAATGGAGTAGGAATAATGGGTGGGATAAGTGACAGATCAATGGATTGAGATGTGCGGATGATTGGATGTGAGTGAACGGCGGTAGACGGAAGTGTGAATGCGTTGGCGAAAGAATGAATAAATGCATGTATGGATGGATGGATGATGGATGGGTGAATGAATGAATGATTGAAGGCCCTCTGACATTCACACGCTCACCGTCAGGAGCAGCAGTGCGTGTCTGGCTCTTCAGCCTCAGCGACGGCCTGAAGCGCGTCCGGTCATTGAAGCTCCAGCTCTTCTGCACTTTGGCCGGACTCCCAGCCATCAGCTCGGTCCCGCCCACAACCTCGTTGCCAGGGGAACAGCGCTGGCGTTCATTGACGGATGTCTGCCGGCTCTTCATGCTCTGACCACGAGGACTCGCCATACGAACGCGTTCCTTGAAACTCAACTTCTGACTGCAAGGTGAGATGAACAGGATGGAGAGAGAGAGAGAGAGAGAGAGAGGGTGGAAAAGGAGATGAAAGGAGCAAGACAGAAAGAGACAACATTGAGTGACGGACAGAGAGTTAAACAGGTGGGAAGAGATGGAGCAAGTCAGGAAAACAGAAGGAGAGATGGAGAGTAGGATAGAATTGATAGCATCACAGAGTGAAAAGAGGGAGTAAGAGGGAGAGGGAACATGAGTATAAGATGTGTGTGTGTGTTGAGGAGTCAAAATAAAATTTGGGATCGATTGAGTGAGTGAGAATGTGGCATCAATTGGAGTCAAGAAAGAGAGAGAGAAATTGTGATTGATGGTGAGAGAGACGCATAGGTTGGGATTGATAGAGAGACAGAGGGAGAGAAATACACACAGAGAGAGAGAGAGAGAGAGAGAGAGAGAGAGAGGTAGCTGTTAACACCAATATCCCCTCAGAGGGTGAGAAGAGCTCAGAGTGCAGATGGAGGGCACCAATACTCTGTCAATACATCATCCATCCACCCATCCATCCATCCATCAGCCATCCATCCATTCATCTATCAATCCATCCATCCATCCATCAATCCATCATGCCGCAAACATCAGACCAGAACCAAAGTCTCCGTGCTGTAATCCAAACGGGAGCATTAAGACTACAGCAAACAAACGAGAGCATCGTGGACAGGAGAGTCTAAGAAAGTCCAGCCGTGTAAAGTAACAGAGTACAGGTACTTCATTACAGTACTTCAGTATTTATGAAGCTATCAAACTCACTACATGTGGTGCTACAGGACTGGCTGGAACAAAGAAATGTCAATAAGGAAAATGTATTTGTACTTTGGAAAACTGAAAGAGGTTTGCAGACCATTGTCATGGAAAGAATATGAAGATAGTGTGGTCTCATAATGAGAAATCGAAATCTGCTGCGGGAAGATCAAGAAGGGAAAAAAACACGAGGTCCTCCAAGACAAAAGTGGTTGATTGATTTAGGGAGAGGGACAGCTGGACGGCTGGCAGAAGACAGTCGTCTCCGACCTCCTTAAAGGAGACGGGACTGAAGACATCAGGCTGGAAATGTGTTGGAGTGTTTCATCACAAAACAAGAATAGCTCTCTGTTCTTCCAGAGCAAACACAAATGACTCTTTGGGAATTTGTGATGACAGAACTGTGGAAGGAGTGAGCCGCTAACGGAAAAATGTGCATCCATATTTATTAGTTAGGAGATGGAGGTTCGGTCTCATTTGTTTGCTGCAACGACATCAGAATATTTGGATTATTTGATGATATTGTGTTTTAAATTGCTACACACAGCACCTTTAAGCTCTGTGTACACTTTCTGTATCCGCTTATTGAATCTATATATTATTTTGTCCTACATCAGGGTGTATGGTGTCAGTGTAAATAACGTGTATCCTCTGAGGGTACGGCGAGACGCAGAAAGACCCCAATCAATAATGCTCGCCGCAGTAAACCACTATGTTGCTATAGCAAGTAGGACCGGCATGCAATGCAGCAGAGCACAGAGCTGCAGGGTTCCTACACATTTTCCATCGACTCTTTCCATGTTTGACCTGAATTCCAGTGTTTTTGGATTTTCTTCAGAATAGTTTTAACCATGCTTTTCCAAGTTTGACATGCAAACCTGATCCAGACCTGCAGATCCAGATCTGAGATATCCAGACTGGGGTTGTCACGGTACTCACATTCCAAACTCTGATACGATGCATTGAGAAGTACTGAAATTCGATACTCTTTTCAAATACTGGAGGGTGAGGAAGAGGGATTTGGAGAAAAGACTATTCTTAAACGTGACTACACAACTAATAAGATTCTGTTTAGTCAGATACCTTTTGATAGATTGAAAAACAAATCCAGTGACCGCTAAAACAATCTAATAATAATTTTGCAGTCATTCCAATTTCTCACATTCCAGATGTGGGCAGTAAAATTGGTGCTGTGGAAAATAAATATTTGTAGCATTTTAAAATTTCACTATCGATACTTGGACACGTTGGACAACCCTAATCCAGACCAGTCTGAATATACTGTATGCTGCATTTCCATAATTTCCAGATTTGTGTAGGAACCCTATAGAACACTGTAATGCAGTTCTACTGCAATAACAAGCTTCAAAGTACGACAGAATTTAAAAGTCTTACACGCATTAAAAGCAAAATGCTGAGGCAACCTGTGCTTTGTGCATCACAACATTCATAAAGTAATAACTGACTTGTAGGCTGTTTTTGCATTCTAACATTTTAAACACGACTGAATTACTGCAAACAAATCACATGGGGACCAAAACCATTTTTTACCTGCGATAATTCGTTCAAATTTACATCAAGGTAACATTTCTGCAAAGACAACAGGCTCCACTGGGCAGTGTGCATTCTGCTAGTCATCGCTTTTTGAACCCAAAATTAAAAATTAAAAATAAGAATAAAACAGCTTCAGAGTGTGTTATGAACACAATAACACCATGTCAAATTTTTTCTTTAATTCTTTTTTTTTTTTGGAATCTGAAAGCAAAAAGCTAACTGATGGGACTCACACACTTCCTCCTTTGGTTGCCCTTTACTTAAAACTGGTAAAACTGATAAATCACCATGTGTTTGGTTATAAAAGGTGTCAAAGATGAGGGGCAAGTTCAGGTTTTGATTTTAACAAAATCCAACAGCAGCCTTGGGATTGATGGCACTATTTTTTTTTTAAAATAAAGGGGAATTGAGAGGTATTTTTTAGTACTCTGTTGTCTTTATGGGAATTCGTTTTAATTCTGTTCATTAATGATCAGATTGCATGATCTCATTCATTTTTAAACACTATAATCAAAGAATTGGAAGTAGAGATTTATGGGTAGACTGGATAATACATTAATAATGCATTTTCCAGGGTCACATTTGGTGGAATTCCCCTTTAGTTTGCAGTTTGATCACAAATTCTGCATCACACTGGACAGGCAACAAGCAGAACTATTGGCCTCAGGCCTGGAGGAGGATACAGGGGTGGAGGGAGGGAGGAGGTAAACAGTGCTGTTAGTTGGTCATTCCCACAGGCCACTGGGCTAAGGGCGGGGCAGAGGGGATGCTGGGTAGGGGGTACCTCCTATATTTCCGAGCGATATACCTTCTGAAGCGCCTCTTATTAACATGACCCTTGCTAGATGGAAGGATGGTTGGAGGAGAAGACAGAGAGGAAGGAATGAAAGATTAGAAGAAGAGTAAAGAGGAGGACGGACAGAGAGAGAGAGAGCTGTTCATAATGATGATCGATAAAAACATAGCGTGAGACACATGGACCCATAGTCATGGCTGACAAATGTGAATTACATTACAAAAATACTTGAGCCTTTTTAAATATAACAGCTGTTTTGTAAATTGCAGTTTTTTTCAACCCTTTTGACAAACTCATCCATTTTGATAAAAATGTATCTTTGTTGTCATTTTTCCCATCATGTTACAGACACGGCATTACAAAAACAAATCCATCCTAACGAGTAACTTCTGTCTGTTGCAAACTGTTTCTCTTACGGCAAGAGAATGAATGTGACAATGTGTGATAATGAAGTTTTAAAATTCAAATCACACGTTTTGCAGCACCTTTCAGCTTTACTGGACCGAAGGCAGTGAGAGATAAGATACGGAAATATTTTCTAAATACATCTTCCAGTTTTCCCCGTAATAATTCCCTCGGCCTCTCAGTCCTTGTGACTTGGCGCCGTGACTTGACTGCTGTCTGCGGAGGGGAGGTACAAAAAGACAATTTGCTACCTCTGAGACCCCGGCCGCCTCCTCTCACCTCCAGATCTTGACCCACCAGTAGGAGTCACTGCTTCGACAACAAGGACCAAGTGGGAGTTTTCAGAAACTTAACACCTCACACAGTTATTTTCCGGTTCACTCGAGCTCAGCGTGATCTGCACGGTAGCACTTTACTGAGCGCCAAATGTTTACTGCCAGCGGTGTTTACAAGTCTGCTTTAACAAATAACCCCGGCTAACACGCCGAGCCGCTGGCGGTCTCTTAAACCACAAGTAACGCAAACCTTTGTGTGTTCTCGTAGGAGCGTGCAGAACGACGACGGCAGAAGTAGCGTGCAGAATTATGATTTCACACGTGTAAAAAGGTCGAGCTGTAGTAAAATGTTCTAAAAAAGGAAGACATAATTAAACAAAGAGCTTTAAACGCCAGCATTTCAGAGGCACGGATGTCTTTATGGATGCAACAGGGCCTAATTAAATGTAGTTTTGTTTGGGGATGAGTGTACGAATTTATTTCTTTGTATGGGAGTGTGTGTGTGTCTTAAATGCCACAAAAGCTGCTGGCTCAACATAAGGCCCCCAAATGTTGCCACAAATCCTTGCACTGTTAAAACTATACAAGCACAATTAACCTCACAAATCTCCCTCTGTCTTCCCGTCTCTGAACTCCCCGATCCTCCTCTCCCCTCTTTCTCTTCTTCAACTTTGCTCTGTCTCTCTTCGACTTGTGTTTGATGAGTTATATAAATACCATCCCAATGGAAAAAGTGCGTCATGGTACAGACATGGTACAGACTCCTGTCTTTGAAGGCGTCTGCGTGTTACACACACACACACACACACACACACACACACACACACACACACACACACACTCGGCAGAGGAAGGAACCCGTGACCCTTCTCTGTCTGAGAGTCAAGTGCAGAGAGAAAAAGTATAGACAGGAGGAAGACATTGAGCTGCCAGAAAGTGAGTGGAAAGATGGCTGGATGAGGTAAATAAAAGAGTTTGGTGTACTACTTTATTTTCTGTGTGCTCCAAAAACCTCGGCCTTTCCAATTCTAACACAATTCCAACACATAAACCTTCTTTATCTCGACAGGTTTTCAGTGGCCTCCTTTTGAGATGCACGTGCAGACACGCGGTAGCAGATAACGCACGGCGGACCGATATAAAGGCAGGTTTTTCTGCAGTAAACTACACAAATCGTAAAACTGCCGAGTGAAAAACGTCCAACATCCTGACAGGAACACACAGAGTACATAACTATATACATTCAAAGATTTATAAGCAGACACGCTCGCTTCAGTGTACACAATGAGGTCCTCCAGGTAGGGGAGCGGGGCTTGATTGATAAGTTCTGAGCCCGGCCTAGGAGTGTTTGTTGTCTTTGGGATGAGGTAGAGGCCAAATCAGGAGTTGGAAAGACTTCAAGGCTACAATCACGGTTAGCAGACACATTGTCCATCTTGTACAACTCGCAGAGCTTTGTCTATCTTTAGAAATTAAACTTAAGTAAGACGTTCTCCCTCTTCTCTTCAAATTGGACAGTAGTAGTAGTCCCCATGCACTCACATTCCATGTTAGGGATCTCTTTGATCCCTAAGATTGAGACAGCCAGGTCCTACCTGTAGCTGGGTGAGATCGCCCCAATGCCCCAATGACTGGTTGGTCACGCTGCATGGCCGTTATTAAGAAAAATTATTTACAGTACAGTGCTTTGAAGGACCGATCGGATTTAATAAAGGACAAATAATTGTTTCCATAGCAACTTTGCTCTGTATCTTCTGTCGAATCCTTCATGATCACAGATCATAAGGGTGCAACATTTACGTTTATATAAGCCAAAGTAATACCACAACGGCCGACATTTCCTTCAGAATTTGTTCTAAAGGGTAAATAGGGCTTCAATCAATCAGTTCCTCGGGCAATCAATTAACCAACCAAGCCACTAACAAACAAACCAACCAATCAATATGCCACAAGCCTTTTGTCCATAATCTACAATTGATTCTCCAACCTTTTACACTCACCGTGCTACGCAGAGCTCAGATTTTAAATGTCAAAAAACACCCTGAAATACGCCATTGGAAATATCTAAACAAAACAAGATCCAACATGTAAATCAGTGATCATTTCATCCATACATCAATCAAATGTAGCTAACCGTGGTTCCTTCAAATAAGGAGTTTAGGTGTGTTCGTTTGTTGCATTAAAAGTTGTGTAAGGGTGAGTGATGTGATGTCATACAAACCTGTAAGTCGTCTCGCCTTGTTCTTTCCTTCAAATGTTAGTGGGATGAGGAGGAGGAGACAAAGGGAGAGAGGTCAGTATTCCAGAGGATGATTCTGGTACATAGATGTTTCCACTAATGGGTATGGGAGGCATCAGGCCAAAAGACAGTGAGAAGAAAGAAGTCACTTTCATTACAGGGCGTGAATCGATTGAGAAATTGGTTCAAAGCACATGCAAGTTATGGCCGTTCACACCGAGGCAGAGAGTTGGCTGGCAGGAGGCATGACGTGGGAAAAGGCGAGGATCTGCTGCGTGTGTGTGTGTGTGTGTGTGAGTACCTTCCAGCTAACCTCTGAACTCAAATAAAAGCTGTGAGTGTTTTATGACTTGTAGCTGTCAGTGTCACTTCATTCACTGCTATGGTAAGTAACTAAACAAAACCCCTTAATCGCTGAAATCCTTCTTGCATTCTGATAAGAAACCCCCCAAAAAATAAAATCCTGTCTCTGTTGTGCCTCCTACTGGTGGAATTTCAGATATTTGGCACCTTTGAGGCGTAAAAAAAATATCATCAATGTTCCATTTGGTTCTTCTGACCCGGGACCTGAAGTGGGTCAGGGCCAAATTCAACCATGCATAGGTGTAATAATCTTTTTACTCTGCAGCACGCCGCACCTTCCTGTGTGGAGTTTCCATGGTCCCCCCGTATCTGCTCTGGTTTCCCCCACCCACTAAAACATGTACGTTAGGCTAATCACTCATTACCAAGGCACTAACAGGAAGACCTGGAGTCGGTCCCCGGGCGCTGTGTGTGTGTGTGTGTGTGTATGTGTGTGCTGCCCACTGCTCCTCATTGAGGATGGGTAAGAATGCAGAGAGTTAATTTCCTTACGGGGTCAATAAAAGAATCATTCTTTCTTTAACACATTAGCAGATTTTATGACGGTCAACATTCAACGCCCGCCTGCTCCATATCCTGGTCCTCAGACTCTTCTGAGCAGATTCTATTGATGTGGTAGCAGTAAAATCCTCCAACCTTATTCTGATGCAATGTTCCTCTTTCTTAAACTCGCGTCTGTTTTGCTGTTACCGCGCGTAACCGAGAGCACATACAGGAGCTCCTTGATGTCAGAAAGTGATGCTGGCAGGGCAGCAGGTGCACCGGAGTCCAACCCAGCGTTCGTGTGGGTTTAAGACCTTCGACGGTATAATGAATCCTGACCTAATAAAGCCTGAGGGAATTCAAGGGATCTGGATTTAAAAAGCCTCGATTCACCAAGCACACTGTCCACATCACACAACTGCATTAGTTTTGATCATTGTCATAGAGATTTTTAACCCCTGAGGCCAGAATCTATCACTTATCGCAGCTTTATGTGGAGTAGACCCTGACACGATGCAGCTGCACCTCTCTTGATTTCAATCAAAGGGCAGACAAAACTCTCTGTCCAGCACCAAATCCTTTCTGACATCATGGAATATCTTTTTCTTTTTAACTGTTTTCCCAAGATAACATAATTTTAATGGAGATATCGGCAGACGTTCGGGAACATAAGGATCAAACCCTGAGTGACTGAAACAGCTTCGTGTCTGACAGAAAATATAAAAGAAGACATTTTCACAAGATCCTGAGAAAATGATCTTGTTATCTTGGAAAAAACAATTAAAAAATTATACTGCGTGTCCTCTCTCTGCACAACACTTTGATGAAGCGTTCAATCAGAATGTCACTCAGCCCTAGAAGCAACTCTGCCTCAACATTAGCAATCAATCAATCAATCAATCAATCAATCACAGCACTTACGCATCAACTGATGTCTGGTTGAAGAAGCCTCATGTGTGAACGTGTTAACGTGGGCTAACATGAAGGAGGTGATGCTGTTAACGTAGCGCATGCAAAGCAAATCTTCTGCATTGGATGGATGTTAATCCGTGGATATGTATCAGATGATGACAAGCTGCACAGCGGGGAAATAAAAAAGCGGAAAATGGAAGAGAACTGAAGCCACATCAGCAGGGACTTGCAGATGCCAACTGTGGAGGAGCGGTGAGGAGAAGGGCTGAGCAGCAGCGGCCATGTTTGTAAGTCTGTAAGTTGTTACCTACTTGGCAGGGCTGCAGGTATGCAACGCCTTCAAATGAGGCTTCCAGGTAGCAATGGAAACCGAGTTCTCATCAGCAGCATAACTACGCCAGACACACTACGTGCAGTCGACAGGATAAATGAAATAAAATGATAAATGAAATTAAACGGGGAGGAGAAACAAAGTGAGGGAGGAAGGTTTTATGTCAGACAGGAAGTGAAAGAGGGAAAGTGAGGAGAGGAAAAAAGAAAAAGCTGATTAGTATTTTGGGCTGAGTTTATGCGTCGTGGGTGGGGAGTTGTCGGAGGGAGGGTTGGAAGGCCG